>NNCF01127399.1:90143-243467 GCA_002313205.1 Laupala kohalensis
GAGAGAGGGTTGCAAGACTGAGAACAGCTCAGGAAGGGCGCCGTGGTGAAAGAGTGTCCGTTTGGTGGCGCTATCTTACGGCCATCTGATGGGGCTCCATGCTAAATGCTTGCAGATTTTATGAAATGAATGATGCAGGAAATGTGCACATTTGGGTGAAAGGTGCCTCGCAGAACAAAGGCCTGCCAGCGCAGCCCGCATTTCGGGGGTGGGAGGAATGCCAGGCGTAGCCTCGCAGGAAGTACCGAGAAAAGAATCAGCCCTACTTAGGGAAAACCTTATTCCCAGCTGGCTGGAATTGTGTGTGCCGAAACAATTACTCAAATTTTTGGTGGAATTTTATTTTTAAAATTATCTAAAGTATTAATCATATAACGTGTATCTTTTCAGCGGGGAATTCTATAGATTTTTAATGATCTTTCAGACGTCGCTGTCTGGTTTCAAGAAAATATTTTTAAATAGTACGTAAACTACTCTTAAAGAGTACGTAAAAACACAAGTTGTCAGCAAATGTGGTCAAGTATTATAAATGGCAGACGCTCAAAATAATGTTAACTCCAGTATTCCCGATCTTTTCAGTTGAAAAAAAAAAGTAATTCAAAATATGTTAAAAAGATAGAAAATGTGAATGAAATTTCTATGAGAAATTTCTTTTTCTTCAAATCTGACAATGACGTATAAAAGAGCATCAAAATCTATAGAATTCACTTGTGAAAATACGTACTATTAGTTAATACTATTAGTATTTTTTTAAAGAAAATTACGTTGAACTTTTGTTTAAGTAATAAAACAACTACCAAATGATATTTTAGGATATACTTCACATTCATAGTGTCATAACTTGAATAAGAAAAAAATTATTGATGTTGGTAAGAAAATGGGATATTATGTTTTGGAATGTCCCATATTCATACGATGCAGTCACATCAGCCAATAACAATGAAAAGCTAATTTAATTGAGTTTTCCTCAACATTTTGTTCAAACATTGATGAGAAATAATTTATTTGAAATAAATTCCTGGAGTTTGGAAACGGTTTGCCAATATTATTTAAAGTTACTATTATTCAAATGATTCAAAACATTAGCTACTAATTAATTTTCTTAGACTCTCCACGCTCATTCCGGAGAATATCGAAAATGATTTTGACTATATAAACAATGATCTGTGAGTATAATAGCATGATTAGAAATGTATACCCTAAGTGCACAAGCTCTTAATTTTCTCCAATAATTGAAATAGCATTGTATCGAAATGTCGAGAAGTAAAAACACGGCATTTTATGCTCTTCAATATATTAACTTCCCTTGATGTTTGCTCGCAGATTTTTTAATGCGCGAACAGGACACAATTTATTTAGCATTGATGAAACATTCAAACAATTTCTTCTTTAATCCCGAACAATTTCATTAGAAATGCCTGTCCTAAATTAAATTCCATTGAGCATGTAAAATGTTCACCGTTACTGGCCATTTCTAATGTAACGAAATTAATATTGGAATGTATGTAATTGTGATTAAGTGCCCGTATGCTTGTAAAACGACTGAATCATTAATTTTTAGGTCTCAGTTTTTTATCAGTAATAGCATTAATGTTCCTACAGAATTATTCACTAATTTATAAAACTAATGTAATTGTTAATTAATTTACTGGTGTATATCTTATTGTTTACATACATTACATTTATATTAGATTCTACTAGTCTAATTCCTTCGTGGTAGAAATTGTACAGTAGTATATAAAAAATTGTACTTGTACCACAATATTCTCTTTTATTGCTCTACTAGTCATTTCCAAAGACCATCGTGACGCGATTAACATGATTTTCAATATGATTTTAAACTGCAAGTTAGCAATGATTCTCAATAGTCCATCGAAACATCAGTGAGACATTTTTCAATTGCCAGGAAAGAATCATAAAACCCTGATATTCAAGTTTTCTCCTCTCAAAATGTCCGTGTAACGTTTCAAAATATTCCAGTCAAGTTGATACATTGTCTCATAGAGATTCAATGCTGCGTTTTTTAATAATTATATTTTGGGTATTAATGAGGTATTAAGAAATGTATGCGTTTTTTAAATACCTCCAGGGAGAAATTTGTTAGAAATTAAAATTGAACAAAAGGATATGAGAATGAGTATTAACTTTTTTACTGGTAGTTTTGTTCAAATTCTTAAAATGTTAATGAGTTTTGCTGTGTTTTTAAACGTTGCAATAAACAATATTTTCAAATATTTTGAGATCTAATGAACAATATTTTTGTTAATTTTAAGGTTAAGAAAATGTTTTTGTAGTTTTGAAAGGGTTGGCGTAAAAAGTTTGAGAGGCGATTAACAATATTTCCCCTTTTGCTTTCGAAGCGATTCCAATGAGACGTCATTATTTCTTCTACGATGATGAGAAGTGCATCATTGTTGTTGGCGGGTAAGTGGATGAATGAGTTAAGCAGTCATCGATAAGGAGCAACAAATATGATTTAAGAGTCTACAGTAAATTATTTGTCGTGAGAATACTCTGCTTCCTGTGTTAGGAACCTGTTTCCTGTTCAAATCTAGGGTGTATTCGACGTCAAGAGTAATAATGAATTACACCCGCTGACTTTTTTAACATCACGAAGATTGCCAGAAACAAACAGTAAACAAGATTATCTCTGTGATACGTTGTTGCGCTCAATAATACAGTACCGACCGGTGAATTGTTATCTACCTTTGCAAAGGAAAAATCGAAGACGAGGGCCATCCATTCTAGAACACCTGCCTCCGGTCGAGAATCGTTGTTCATTACCTGTTCAGGGATATAGTGATGCTGATCCAGTCTGTGCGAACAACTCGCTCATCCAAGGACGATATTCTCCTCTTCAACCAATGAGATGCGAGAACGGGACAGACTAGGGAATGACGTCACCTCGTACGTGAGTCTTCCGCTCGCGGGCGGGAGCGCGCGTGAAATGTTTTGTTTAGAAATTATTTCATTTGTCCTTTCGCCGGGAGGACAGTTGAGTAATGGAATGTCGCTGCCGACCACCCGTGTCCTCATAATTCATTGAGGCTCTTATCTAATCTGCGCCAACATGCTTCACTCTCTTGCCGCGTGTAGCGGCAGGGCCGTCGCCGACTGCCACTCTGCTCTGTTCTCCTCTCCTCCGCGGCCTTACCACATCTCTTGGCTGTCAGTGTCGCAGCTCCGGCGACTCGGCGCGTCAGCCCGCACTTACTCCGACGGGCGTGTTTCCACACCACCTCGCCTCTGCAAGTGCACGTCTCGTCTCGCCGAGGGACGGCCTCCTCTTCCCACCGACCTACTTGTGCGAAGCTCCCTGGCCCTCTCACCATCCGACCCACATCCCGCGCTCGCCAGAAATGTGCGTCGCGTCCCTGTTATGCAATTCTAACGCGAACATGAGCGAATATTACGGCATTTTTATTTTGAAATTTTGTATTCAAAACACACATTTGTTTCATCTACGGTCATTTTCGACGGTACAATCTGAAATAGAGTAACTTAATGGATTGCAATGTTAATGTTGCCATGGATACCGGCGTATAGTATCGCGTTGATCCAACATATTCCGTGTATTGATTTGGCCCCTCACCGATACCCATCTTTCGATTCGAAATCGTGAGTTATGCTGTGCCTGGGGCAAGAAGGAATTGGACACTTAAGACTACCTCGTCACTCTATTCAATGTTCAGTGGTGAATTTAAAAAGTCAGTTTATTTCGTCTTCATCAAATCCTGCTCTAGCAAAAAATTACCGACCATCTGCTCTGAAACAAATGGTATTGTCTCGTAAACACTTCCGGAATGAAGCTACAATTGCAGAGTCCATCCTATTTGCTTTTTAAAACACATGACATCGTTTAGATGACATAATACACCTCCCTGTCATTTAAATTTGTGTATGCACAACATTTGAATACGCTGCAATTTCAAATGAACATTAATGACGTAATTTTGTATAGATGTACTAATGAAATGGAAGATTGAAAATATGAAATACCAGTACATGAATCGTCTATTCCAATTCTTTCGAATTCGATACAATGCTGTGATAGAAGTTATTTCGCACTACCAATAAAGAATTTCAATGTTTATTGTAATTCAGAATGAAATGTTTTCAGGGCCATTTTATTTCAAATTTTTAAATGTACTCGTCATTTTTTTCCCACTTTCACGTACATTTTTTTCCACTTTCACCATGACAGAGTTTATCGAACATTGTAAAGTCAGAAAAATATGAAATAGATTAAAATGAAACGGCAATATATTGACTGAAACCCAATAAATGTTTCTTTGAGGGTTCACATAAATGAAAATGTGTTATATACGAAATATTGAGGAAAAAATCGGTAATGAAATATTGTATTATCTGAATGAAATTAATTACACCAGGATAACGTCACCAACACATCTATACTTTATCATCTTTTTCTTACAAAATAATATTTACTGAATTATAAAAAATTTACAGTCAAAACTGTTGTAACAACTGCTTATAACCACGTGGAGGACGATAAACTAATTAACTCTCCGGAGGGAAGCAAGCAAAGGATCATCCTATTTATTCCGATCAAGGAAGAGACGGATTTAATATTTCAGCACAATCCTGAGATAAAATAGTTAGCTACGTGTTATATTACCCACAGAATGCCAACAAATTTCTGTTTAATAAATAACAAAAAACTTATTTCACGGGTACTATTTTAATTATAAACTGTAGATTATTTGGAAAGTATTGTTTATAAATCTTAACTATTAAAAATATTCCAAATTCGTGAAGAATTATTACAATAGACCGCTGTCCCTAGGTAGGAGCGTAAAGAACGTGTATATAAAATCCACCTCTACCCGGAGGAAAACCGGAGAAAAATCCGGGCCAGGATGGGGAACAGAATGAATGTACACAACCGTGTATTATAATGGAATATGGCTCAGACCACCAAGAAATTCTTTCACTTATCCTTGTAGTAGCAAACAAATATGCTCAGTAAAGAGTACAAGATAACTAAATTTACATTATTAAAATATAAATATTTAGAATAACAAAAATGATTTTAATTTTATATTGATGTTTCATATTTAAGTATCATTAATGTTATATGATATGTTCACGAATTTTGAGAGAATTGGTCGTATCTGAATTTTTCTTGAAAGACTCCTACCGATGGCGAATTTTTCCAGAGAGATTTTCATTCTGAGTTGGGAACACATTTCCAAAGTGATTTCCTTTTGCGTGTCCGATCATTTGAGTGCTAAGATTTCTTAGTGTCTGATTTGCTTTCGTGTGGTTCGACACGTCTTTGTACCAAATAAGATTTTTCATTACGACTTTGATGTTATTTGTGAGCCAGGGAGGCGTGAGTTTGGGTTTACGACGCGATTTCTGGTTTTCTTAGAATGAATATTCAGTAGACGATGAATTATTATCATTATATTTACAGAAATACGACATTCATTCCACGTAATAATTTCTTGAGAGATTTCTTGGGAGATAAGCTCAATGTTGACATGATTACATTGAGTGATTCGTTTCTAATTAATATATCTATTATTTTCTTTATTAAATATGTATATTAAAGGTTTGTTATCAATATGTTGTTTTTTATTAAATGTTGAGAGAAGATACCTCTGAAAATAATTCTTCTGGATTCTGAATGCAATGGTATCGAAAACGAATTACAGTGCTAAGGAACAGAGATTTTCTGGAGAAGTATTTTCTGAAAAGACTTTTCCGAAGTGTTCTGTTTTCACTGACGTCACATACAAGATTTTTGACAAAGTAGGGAAGTGTTCAAAAACAAGCCAACTAGACTTTGAATATTATCATGAATACAGCGTAAGTTTATAATGCACAATATTTCTTTTAAGTTACGTTTAGTTTAGTGTTGTTTAAGCCATGTTATTTTGTCCCGTGACAAAAAACATTATCAAATATAGGCGTTGATATATTTGCTTAATGTGTGTGAAGACATGATTTCGGAAATTCTTGTAGTTAAAAAGCGACCTCGAATAAAAAAGTAAAAATAATACAAAATGGGAAGTTCTGATAAGGCGAAAATGTAAGAAAGTAGCGTATTATTATCCTGTAATTGCATTTGTTGGAATTTAATTATCCACTCACTAAGAATTGCGAGTATTCACCTGATTGCTACAGCAAACTTACGATTCCACACGTTTCCTGTGATTATATAGCATGGATCAAATATTGCTTCAAACGAATTACCTGGGGCAACTAGATGATCAACGTCCTTTATTAACGTCCGGTGATCAAATGTAAACTTTGCGCTCGGTACTTCTTCACGGTTGATGTAATCTAGTTCCTGACATTGGAGAATGACATCCGTAGGCTCTGTCACAATTTTACATTACACATCAGAATTCGTTCTGTGACCATAACAAACCGATCATTGAATCACTAATGTGATTCGTTGATTCAAGCGTATTGCGGAAAAGGACTAAAGGGATTAGAGACATCGTTACAATCATCACATTGGCTCCGCTGCAAACTATATCCCTGAAATGAAAGAATGATTGCATTAAGGATTTTTATAAATCCTCAGATACGAAAAGAAAATATCGAGTACGCATTTTGACTTCTTGTATTTCAGTATTGTCAAAACATTAAATTGCGAATACAAATAAATCGATGAAAATGGCGAGGTGATTCTGTAACTATCAAATGTCAAGTAAGTTATACATGCCTTTAAATTATGGATTGCATATTGCTATATTACCTAGATGGTACCAAAAGAAAAAATTACCGAAAAACTGGCTTCAAAGTTCCTTTTTTCATTGTGGTTTAATGCCACATTGGAGCAGTCAAATATTGACTGGGAAAAATGTGTTTCAAATGTTTTAAAATTGCGTCCATATTAAAGTCTGAATAAATCCCGTTTTTGGAACAAATTTTGCGTGAACCGTGAGAAGAAGCATCAGAGTTCTCATTGTCTTTTACCAATTTTCTGAAGAATTTTCAAGAATCGCTGGTTTGCTTGTAGTTTCCGGAGAATTGATCGCAGGAAAAGGAGGCTTGAGTGCTGTTGGAGATCCACCTCGCTCTCGAGGACCTGCGACGCCGCGTCGCACACGACCGCACTCCGCCCCAACAGCCGCACACTCTCTTCGCCACGCACGCCGGCCCTCGACCCCGAGCTCTTTGCGGCTCTACACCGCGCACCCTGCGCACTGAAAGCCCCCCCCCCNCAACGACGACCCGGAGGAGGCTGAGAGTTGTCAGCTCATTAGTCGGCCGGCGCGCGCTACACGTACAAATGTCGTCCTCCAAACCGTGGGACGCTCGTGACAGCTCACTAGCGCGCGACGGGGATCAATATTGACGTACGTGCCGTCCAAACACTGACTAGCGCTTTTCGATTGCGAGTTGCTACCGCATAGGGATAACACGCGTTATCTGCGGTTACGTTAGTTAATGGGTGTTTGAGGCACTATAAATTGATCGCGACTTCCTCCGCGTGGCGCGTTGTTTTCTGGTGTCGGCAAATAGATAGCGAAATTTCTCATGTCTCTCTTCATATTCAGTCATTATGCAGATAACACACGTTACCCATCATTATGTTAGGTAATTATTAATTAAGTAGTTTTTCTTTGATGAGAAGATACTCATTTAATCTACTGTCGATGTTCCCAGTTATTATATCTTTTCATTCCAACGTACTCGTTTTTCGCAATACTATTTTGAATGATGTTTCCAGTTCCAGAATTTAGAAAATAATGTTTACTTAGGATACATCAGTCTAAAATTTAAACTCCAATAGTCGAGGCAAAATTAAAAATTAAAAGAAAGATGTTCGGGGAAAACATGACTGCCAACAATCTATTTCCTCGAATTAAAATGAAATTTATGGAAATATATTCCGCATTTAAAAGGACTGGATATTATTATGTTCGACTGGCATTTTGTGGCAAAGAAAATGCGAGAAGAATATAAAATAATGTTTGTGTTATAAACATAGTAGACGTTTCAACTTGAGTTGAATAATTATGCAAACAAGAAGAAAGAAAACGAAGCGTAACCAGACGCTTTCATCTAGTGATATGAATATGCGAGGAAAAATAATAGAAACAAGGAACTTTAAATATAATTCTTATTATAAAGAGATGAAAGGAAATGAGGAGATGGAAGTGATTTTGCCTTTTCGCGAGAGAGGATCCCGCCTTCTTGGGCATCAGACGTCGAGCTAGTTGAAGCAGCATCTGGACGGGCGACGGATGCTATGTTTAATGGAATTTTAATCTGAAAACTTCTCCCGAGAATAGTCCAAATTATATAGAAGACGCTCAATTTTCATAATTGCGGGCTGGACGGGTAATATGGAGACGCATGGCGGAAGGGGGAGTAGGCGGAAGAACGAGAGGGGAGTGGTGGAATTTCCTGTGGGGAAGGACGTCCGGGTTTTGGGAGAGGAGCTACAGAAAACTCTGGGCTGGGTGGCGGTCACGTCGAGCCTCTGGGAAAGTGGCAGCTGTGTTGTAACCGAAAGGAAGAGGGTAGGAAGGGCACGAAGAAGAGGGAACAAGGGAGAGGAAGAGGAAGAGAAGCGGCTTCCTGGGCAACCGTGATGACGCTTCTTCTAAGTCGGTCCCTTGTTATCCTTTAAAGACAAGGTGAGGTTGCGAATTGGCTCTGAGAACTGGAGATTAGAGCAGTGCTTGTGTTTTCAAAGCATGAAACATGCAATTCAGTTAGTCGTGCTTCGTCCGCCGACCAAGTGGTAGAACGCATGGATCATTTCCGGTGCTTTTTCGGTTTTGAGGAAACTACATTTGTGTAACTCGCATTCGCCTCATTTTTCACGATAGAAATGACTTTAGAATTGTTATACGTCTCTTTTGAAAACTACACCATCAAAGACTTCTTTATTTGGATATACAATATAACTGTTTTGAATTCTTCATGCGTAAACTTACCATCCTCTCTTCCGTCACATTCGTGCACTATGTATAGGAAAGATTGAAAATAAATATTTTGGGCCCTTGAGATATCCTCCTTACGTCTCTTTGCAGACATCCACTCGATATTTTATTTCCATACTTTAATCTTTTTTATTTTAAATTTGTTTAATAAATTATATTTATTATGAATATATTTTTGTGCAAAATTGTATTCATTTTGACAACATATTTCTGACTATATTTTTGCGCAGTATTTAATTCACACTGTAATTGAGTAAGTTGTCATCTAATTTCCTACTAAAAATCCTGCAAACATAAACTATCAAATTCTGATATTTTACCAATCTACAGAAACAGTATGTGATATGATTTCATCAGTCTCCGGTTTCTAATAAGGTTTCAAAAGTGTGAAAATGTTTTTGACTCCTAAACAAAGTATTTTATCGGAACTTCGTATCGTCAAACATGCTTTCGAACAATCCAAGACGAAAGACAAGAATAATTTTTTTTCCAAAATTGTGAAATATATTAGGAAATAGAAACTTGACGTTGTCTCAAAAGTGTATTCGCATTATTTTTATTAATAATCTCATAAGACGGTGACATGTTTTCTCTGAAAAAGAAATCATTTTAGCACTAGACCTATCATTATTATTCCCTTGAGATACACCACGTATGTTCAGTGCTATTTTGTGGTGTTACTGATATGAGAGTTACCTGCGTTAAAGTATTAGTTCGAACCTTGTTTATTATCTATTTATTATATTGTGGTAAGTAAATAAACGTATATTTAACATCTATCGATTTACGAAATATGATTAGTCTGGTTGATTTCTCTATTCATTCTGATGGATGACTTATGCTTATCCAAAACAGCAGAATTAATTGACAAGAAGTTATACTTCGAATTAAACGAAATTTGAATTTTCCAAAGGGAAAAACGTCCGGTCCCGGAAATAAACGACCAATTGGAGGAAACTAGAAAGACTATTTGTTATGTACGTCGGTTGGAAAATTTAACTAAATTATTTAAAAAGATTAAAGAATAACGTAAAATTAATATAGTGTAGATTCTTGGAGAGCATACTACCAACTATATTTATTAATTTTCCTGGTTTTCAATGATCCCACGTTGCGATTTGTTGTTGGCGAGTCTGTTTCTATGTTACAATTCTTTATTTATCTATAGTTTTTTACTATTGTTCCGAAAACTGACTATGACAAACATCTCAATAGATAAAATGGAAATTCAAGACATTTATTTACTCAAAAAACTCAAAACCTCGTGCGAGGGAAGTCGCGGAACTCAGTCAGTAGAAATAAATAGAAATCAAGTATGTCCATGACGGTATCGTGGACATGGCGACATCCAACTAACACATCCTCATTTTACATCGCGTGTCACAGCCACAATAATTGTCTTGTTCTCATTTCCTTATTCATTTCATTGAAACCTTTGAAAAAAGTCTAAACGTGGTTTTGCGACACCACAAACTCGCTCAAAACTCTGTCATCATATAGTATCGTCGAGTTCCTGAATTCGGTGATGCGCACAACAACCTTAGGGATTCCCCGCGTGGTCGGCAGGCTGTGCGCCGTTGGCGTCGGCAGCGACGTTGTTGAGCTTCCGGTGCGGCGCGCGCGTTTTCAGCCACGCACCGACGCACGCCCCTTTGTTGATGTTCGGGTTTAATTACTTGCTTAAGGCGACGCCAGACTGCAGCACCGACGATTGGAGTGTGCCATAGGTAGTGGAGTGGTAGCGTTGGTGTCGATATATGTGGCATCAGGATGGTGTCGTGGCTTGTAGTGGAATCGGCGTCAATCATCCAAAAGTGGAAATGGAGTTAGTGGGAGAGGAGGGGATATTTAAAAAAAGAGGCGACGTGGGTGGCGACGGCAGCTGCGAGCGGAACGTGAGGATTAGTGCCCGCTGCTGGCTAATCTGAGTTAAAGACTTTAAGCAATAGCACGCGCCGTGTTTAACAAAGTTACGGCAAATTAAATGTAAAAAATCCCTACCCTGAGAAGTTGGCGAGAGAAATTACAGGATTAGCATTCGTGCGCGCCGGAATATTATGCGCGAAGGTGAGGAACGGGGTGATGTGGCGTTGTGGACGCGCTTGGCGGTCGGGGAACGGGACGCGGAGCAGCATCTGAGACGGAGCGAGACGACGGCGCTTGACGAGTGCGCACGGCACTAACGATGTGCTGCAAACGTGGCGGATAAGAGTGGTTCAAGGAAATTGTGCGCTGGAAGACGAGACGTTTTGAGGAGTATCTCTTCATGTCCTCTTCCCGGGACTGTCCGGAAAGGGACGACTTACGAGGAAATCACGCGCAGTGTTACGAGGCAATGTAGTGACATAAAGCGAACATAATAATGGAATTGGGTAATGAATAGAATTTGGTATTTGAAGAAAAATATTTTGAATTTGACCTTTCTCGATTTATCTCGGTGAAGAACAATATACTTCGTAGATATCTGTAGTGCAAGTTGGTACTAGAGTAATGCATTTCTCTCAGTTTCACTGTGAAACAATATTTACCACTCTGTCCAGATGTTCAATGTTTACATGAAAAGTATTTTCCTCAAGATCTCTGAGAATGTGGTCAGTACTTTAAATGAGTTCATTCAAAGTTTTTCATTCGCTTGACGTTACCGAACAGTATAATGTATTAGGGGCGATTAAAATAATAAATAGTAGTTGACCGTATCCTAATTTACAACAACTTTCATCATGGATTAAGATTTATCCGTTTGCTAAGCTACTACTCGAGCACAAAATCGAACGTTTTTATTCAAAAATAAGTGTATGACGTAACGTATTAAAGGATTAAAATTGGCTCTTATTCAGAACCTGCATATGTATTAAAAATGAGTGATGTATTAAAGTATGCCGAAAGCTCGCGGGATTCCAAAAATTTGAAAACTCATTATATTTTCTCTCAATATGATGGAATTTTTGTTAAGTAACAATATTGTCACTGTAAGATGTGATGTATGTAATCGATGTGTTCTTCCAGTGAGGAAGACTTGCACTCAAGAGGAAGCAATCAAAATTAGTTCTAATTTCACTCCTCTCTTCTTGCTCACCTCTTCAATGACCTCTTCAATGTTGTTTTTTGCCGCCTATACATCGGTGAGGATTTGAGTGCAGGCAAGCCATGAGTTGGCACATCGAGCACTGAAGTGCTATCTATGAACAGCTACAATCTTCATTACAGCCCGTGATTACCGCATTAACATTACAATGAAACAAGTTGCGGGTTACGGAGCAACGCGTTGTTTACATACAAAACACTGCTAAAACAGAATGCCGAAGCAGTGGCGAAGTAGACACCCATTGCATCCTTGCCTCAGGAGAACAGACCAGTTTCGAAGCAATTCGTGCGCCGGGAGTCACGTGGTTGCAAGTCCTGGTTGCTCAGAGAGCTGTGTTGGGTTAGAAGGTATATCTTCCAAGTATTTGCTTTTGTAATTCTTCGTCGCCGAATAGTTTATTTTCTCCGTTCAGCAGTAACTGTATTTAAAACACTCCTTCGGCCATAATCACAGTAGTTACGTCAAAGTTTTATTTGAAAATAATGTATTCGCGTTTCTCGTTATTAAAGATGATTTGATTCCAGTATTTTTTTTCCAATGGAGTTTTTGAGGAAGAAAAATTAATTTAGTCCCGAAGTTCAATAAAAATACGAGAACATCTGTATCGTCCAACCCTTCTTAACTGAACTACCGGAGTCAGTCACAGGGAACAAACTTTGAGAACTTTTCAAGCTCTAATCGACTATAGGAAGAGGATGCTTCTGAAATGTAGAGCGATAAAATTTCTATTCGAACATTTTTTTAAAGTGATGGAGTGCTGGATTATCTTTACGTAAACTTCAGGATTATATGAAAAAAAATAGTTCAGGAATACAATATGGTAATTTTTAAATACTTTTTGTGGCCATAAACATTAACATATGAGGTGTTGGAACTGTTACAAACATTGACTCTATTTAAATCGGTAACAAGATCATTAATGGTAAAGTATTTATATGGTAAAGTATGAGTTTGTTATTTCTAAACGCAACGATAAACCTACGTATTGAAAATAAGTTGCCGTGGGATTTGGGCAGTTTCTTCTCTCACTATTCTATTTACGGACTTGCATGAAACAAATTTTATTCTATTGTTAATAATTTGTTTAATAACTCTCTTTTATGTGTGACAACTTTTTTCGTATGTGTCACACTGTTCTTCGTGTAATTGATTTATTCATTCCTATCGTTTAACCGCAGTGCGAAGAAAAATGTGTTGCTGAAGAAGCAAAAAGAGTACTCAATAAACAAAATGTAAACGCGAATTCGCGAAGATCCATTTCATTCATACTTTTTCATGTTCTAGCATGAACGCAGTAAGTCTGATATCTTCCAAGTATGATTCTCTGCACATATTTACTAGCGTCATAAAGTTTCCAGGGTATTTTCGCAAAATCTCCGGGGATAAACTTTCTTCCTATTTGGTGGGGTCTGCTTGGGCATGCCCTTAATCTTGTTGCTGCCAAATCTCTAGAAGTGTATTCTGCAGCCCTTTTTATTTTGTATCCCTTGGATGTCACTAACAATATTGACCCATGTCCTTGTTGGTGCAAGTGCTGAGTCTGTTCTCGTTGCAGAGAATATAAATTTGAAATTATGTCCGTGATGTCACTACCGGATACAAATCCCCATAACCTTGTAATTTTACTTTATTTCACATTTTTACATTTAACTTATTGCCCACTTCAATATAATATATTGTAGGAACACAATTTTTTTTGTGGGGCTTTAGGACTCGTCAACGGTAAGGTCATTAGAGTCCTAACACAGAATCAACATAAATTAAAAAGGTTTAACTTGATAGTATGAATTTATATTATACGTCGAATCGACCGTGTGCAACGAAATGGTCCCATATAACAATTAACACGTATGTATTGAATATAGATCTTACAGGGGAATACATAAGGTTAGTATCTCATACTGAGGCTCGTAAATTAGGTCTTCCTATTAGATGCGGGAAGGATACAATCGTGGCTGAAACGCTGTTAACATCCCCAACATGTAATCGTTCACATAAATAAATTTAGTAACATATTTACGATTTTCACTGTTTTCAACTACACGTAATACGCTTGAGACTAAATTTATTAATACGGTGTATTTAAATAGTATTCCTTATTGTTGGGGAAACAAAACTCTTATAATACAATACTGTTTTTTTCTTCTGAGATCCCTGTGAAATGCAACCAATATTACCGACATGTCATACAGAAAGTTACGAGAAAATTTTCAATATTCTCTTCAACATTTCATACCTTGAATAATGGGAAGAAAACATCATAAATAATTATATAAAAAGAGAATAAACTCAATCTGCAGCTTTTTCATGCTTTACTTTTCTATGAATACTTTTTCAATGTAGCAAAGAGTTCATAAGAGAACGTTTGAAATCAGTAAGTTCTTGTCAAGTAGTGAATCTCGTATTTTATTCCGAACTTGTACCCGAACGATGTGAGGAAGCATATCCCATCCCCCCCAGGGGACTTACATCTAGTAAGTACGTGTTTGGCGAACACGGGGTCCCGAGCTGAGTCTGGCATTACTTCCACTAACATGTGTTAGCTCCTTCCTTTCTCTTTCCTGACCTTCCTTGGTCACCTCTTGTTCTTTTCGATCCCGACGCTTTTAGGTTGCGAGGGTTAGGGTATTTTTCATTTTCCTCGTTGTAATGTTTTGGTATATATGTTTTGAGATATGTTTTGATATATTGTAATTCAGGAGGGTTTTTAGTGGGTATGGTTGAGTCATTCGGTGAGTCCCACACGCGGGGAGAGTCATGTTGGCTCTCCTTAGTGCGTAACTGCATTTTCCCCACATGTACAAGTTTTTAGGGCTCTAATGACCTCGACGAGCCGTAAAGCCCCACAAAAAAAACAACCATATCTCATCTCTCTAAACACCGGTACCTAAAGTTCCGTCATCCCCCCTTCCACTCCACGTTACGAATTAAAGACAGAAGTGCGTGAATATCCTTGCCGTTATGAAAATAATTTTTCTCTCGTGCTGCATGCGTGAAGTTCGTATTTCGCATTAGTGTAGACGTGCATTCCGTGCAGCGCTCATGTGTCCCTTGCAGCGCACTCTTCCACTAGCGTTGCCCTCTGGCGTCTCAACTCCACGATCTCCTCGGCAGATCTTGTGGCCCTGGAGGCGACGTCGCAACAGCGAGCGGGAAACGCATCTCTCCGGCAACTTTCACAGCCCCCGAGTCAGAGATTTAATGCGCGGTTCCGTATGTAATGAGGTTTGGGACGTGCCCCGTGTTCTAATTGTGAAATAAACGCCCATAAAGCATGGACGCGGGATTTCCGCCAGCGCGAGCTCCCGCCGCGGGATTAAGTGCACAGCGGTGGCACCCGCCAGCTCGCGCGCCCTCTCGCTCGGTGCCCTCACTGCCATTGTGGTGCGGCGGGGGTCGGGGGCCGAGGCGTGGCGGGGAAACGCGCGGGAAATAGAGGATGGTGCGTCGGCGGAAGCGGTGTGGATGCGTGTGTCGGGTGCAGCGTTATATGGAATGAGGCAGGGGATGGTCGCAGGTGCGGGATTGTTGGGGACAAGAGCTCGGCGCGAGGAGGGTCAAGGCGTTGAAACCATGGCTACTTATCGGGTCGAGTGGTTGGTATGGGTCGGAATAAGCAAAGATCAGTGGACGAGTGGAAAGGGTTCGAGGAGGTGATGAGGAAAACGATGCACTTAATGCGGATTCTAAATTAGCGGACTCTTTAAGGGACGGTTTTCATTTTACTTGCCACTTAAACATTGCTAGTTTTGTTTCCCTGTTCCTACATCCTTTGTCCACTTCACACGCATCTTCGCAAACACTAAAAATAACAAATTCATTTATTTGGAATACAGGCAAGACTAATAAATACATATAATAATAAAAATTATTATTATTATTATTATATTTTACATTTGTGTATTGATTCAAATTCATTACCTGAAACCTATAATCGTTTTTCAATTAATAGTTCAAACAATTAATACGATAATTTTATTATTAATCTATATAATATTGTTAGAATATTAAGAAACGAATTAATATTACTACTAAAATATTAATAGTAAATGTGAATATGACACAACTGTATCTGGATTTCGCAACAAATAAACGTCATATAATAATAAGATTAATGTAGTCATAAATCGCATTTAAATTTCATTTAACCTATCAGAAGTAATATTTCTTTCAGGGAACTACGCTCTAAATGAGAGTAATTTTCGTGACACTCACTTGTGAGAAAGTCTTGTTTCAATACTCTCAAAAGAAATATTTCTCAACTCTCTTCTTTCAACCGAACCGTTTTTGAGATCTCAACCTTTATAGTACCTTGTTTATTTCCGATGCTTTCTAAATGTCTTTTCTTATTTTATGTTTTGTCTCTGTCGTAAATAGCATAGTATTTACTCTTCTCATTGGTATCGATTCCTACAGTATCCTCAGTATCCTAGCTATTGTATCTTGCTAGAGTATTACACCATTCTTTCAATCCTTGAGTCTTTCCCATGACGAACTCTGTACAGATCCCGATTACATACCGTTTTCATTCGGATGGAATACAATACACAAACGTATTTGTAGTATCTTGCTGAATTCCGCTTTGGGGTGCCGTATCATATGAATATATTTGTAAAATGGAGACGACAGAAGATACTGCATGGTAGATATTCCAAATGTCAGGATAAAGGGTGCAGTGGAATTCTTTGGTGGACTAGCAACGATACTCCATTTATTTCAGTCTAATGCTACGGTGCGAAAGTATGTGAGCAGAAGAACAGGACGTCTAATATTCAAGACATTACAGATCGAGAGAGAGAAGACACGAGAGAAAAAGATAAAACGATCATGGGAGACACAATCGGTGAAGACCTGGGACACAAATGGTACGCGGATGGTCAACTGAACTGAGGGTCAGCACAGTCATTTCCTGGTTCCAAATTTCGTAGCTGGCGTAGCGTCTGAATACCAGAACGAAAGACGTTTTATTTCCCTCTCGATGATGTTACTGCTTCATAAAGCAGAAATGCAGGGAATTATGAAAAGTAGCGTCGACGTATAGCGATATTTGAAGTGCGAGAGTAGTATTCTGCAGCAGAATGACGCGCGCTAAACCAGTCGATATGGGTTTGAGAACAGAATCTGTTTTCATCTCTTATGGAAAGTGCCTGTTGACTATTATAAGCAGCGAAGAGCAAGAGCGCTCAGTAATGACAAAGTTAACAACACCTGCGACCTCTTTGTCATCTTTTATAGGAGGATTCGAAACTCCGTTGCATTATTTTGCATGGGCACGTGCCACATTACTGTATGGACTTAGAGTATTAAGCGGATTATGCAACAATTGTTATAACTTGGTTTCAGGAGGCCGAAAGAGAGATTCACGTCACTTTTTCAGACTTGGACACATTCTTTCGTGAAGTTTCATTAATGCCAAGGGCAAAGATCTATTGTTTATGAGTCTTGTACCCTAAGAATGTCACTATAGGTCTCTCTTTAGAGTGAGGTCTCCCTTCTTCATTTATTTAAAAAGAAGTGAAATATGGATAAAGCGGAAACGAATTACATTTTTGGACCTTTGTCGTAAAATTTCATTTGAATTAATATTTCCAAATTTCGCTGACATACTGTATCAATGAAAATATACATGAAGATAGATTTGGTTTTCCTGAGCTAGTAGCTAGATTCACGTTACATCACATAAATAATTAATGATTTTGGATTCCTTACTTTAGCCCAGAGAAGATAATCCTTGTTGTTGAGTTTGAGAGAAAAATGGAAGTGATTCAGACGAGTTGGAATAGTAAATCGAGTGTTAAGGGGACAAAGGAAAATGAAACTTCACCAATTTAGTTCACTGGAATATATCAACTAAATTTTTCCACCATTTCTTGCATGTAATGGAAACTGTCTTTAGAAGAATTTTTGAGTGCCTGAAGGAAATCTGGTAATGACAGGTTTCTCCTTATATTTAGTTAGTTATGACAAATTTCTGGTTGATGGTAAACAGTGACTGAATATTTCTAATAATCCCTAAAAATACACAAATATAGGTATTTTCAATCATATGCCGACATTTTGCCTTCCGCTTTCGAATGGAACCACAAGATGTGAGGAAGAATACATACTTTTCCAGACTGCATTCCCCCTCTCAGCCACATGAACACGTAAAATTTAACTGCTCCCGCCCACGACGCAGTCTTGCTTTAATGTCTCCTGCCACGCACATGCCACTTGTCCCTCCCCATCTCCAAAGCACTCTTTTTTCCCCAAGACAAGTTCCTCCACTTCGATGGTACCTTGTTTCGATTGGAATAGCGACGAGTCCTTTTGTCCCAAAACTTGTGCCACTGGTTATAATCACATTCCGAGTTAATCCGAGTTGGAAGCTGCCGGTACAATACAATGCATCGCAACCCATTAATTTCATTAACGAGCTATATCTCGCACGTCCTTAGACGCCTCCACCCACCCCCTTGCCAGCGTCTTCATCTCTGTCCCTGGCACCTGCCAGCGTTCAAGAGAATGACAGACGTTGAGGGAAGTACTCTGGTGCAGTTTATGTTTAGCCTCGAAGAGATACTGGGGAAACACGGTAAGATGCACCCACCGTCCGGCTCACCGCAATGCGCTTAAGTATCGCAGCAACACTAATTAACCTGGCAGCAAATATTTTAGTAGGAGGCTCTTATCTGTGTTCAACTGATTTTGTTAATATTACAAAAAACGGGTGTGCTCAAAACCATACGGTAGAAGTGAAACGTGCATTGTCTACGGCCAAATGAAAATTGTGACGTATTGCTACTCGAACCCGAGGGTGTCTATCGGTTCCTGCAGGTGCACTAACAATGCACTAAAAGCAGTGAAACTTCTCCAGCAACATAACGATACTTTCGTATAAATGAGAACCGAAACATTCTTATACATTTCTTAAATAAAACTGCTCACAAATATTTATAAATGTTGTGATGTAAGGATGAATTTGGATCGAAACATCAGAAATCTTAACTCTTCACATACTCCTTTTACACATCGAACATTCTGATTACATTTATACGTCATACTCGAGTAATATCTAAAAGCACATACAGTAGGTAATATATATTATTAATCCATTCTCGTTTTATACAATTTTTTACAAAAAAGATTGACTATTTTACAAAAATATCAATACGTAATTCTTTTTGTGGGGCTGTAGGGCTCGTCAACGGCAAAGTCATTATAGCCCTTAATACGTAACTGATAAACATGTACTACGTAAGTGTTTATTTCACAAACTAAGTGTACTTTAAAACCTTTTTGTGCACTTGATGAATACCGTCGGTTGCTTACCCAAACACGCTAAATTTGGGTATAAGATAACTCTCGTCTCATGAGTTTGGGGGACTACCACTTAAAGCTTTGTCCTGGATATCCGCCGGACGCAATTTAAGTATTTATGTTTGCTGTGACCAATTGGACACTTTTAATGCCAAGCTTGATGAGTCAAGAATATAATAAAAACTCTTTCTACTTTTATTAATAGAAAGTCACTGACTTTTGTTTATTGATGCCACTTTTTGTGGAACCAATAGTTCGCCAATCTCTCGTTGGAGTATACGCGGCTCGAGTGCCAAATTATTCCGAAATATCATGCCTCACATTGCCGACGCAAACAAGTGTGCTCCCCAGGATTTTTGAACCGAACACGTCTCTCCTGATCAGTTTTACATAGATATTAAAATTGAACCCTGTATTTCGAAAAATATCTTTCACTTTAATATTTTTGTATAATCATTAATTTTGTCGTAAAAATAATTTACCTTTGCGTTTGCTCCAAAATTAAGCTTTGTAAAGATGTCCAGTGACGTAATTTCTAGAATATTTCTATGTATCAACATTAACTTGACGAGATTTGTTCATCTCCTATTGCCTATAAACTAAATTTATGTATCCAATAGATTGCAGGGAATGGTTTGACAAAGGAATTTTGTGTACCTCAAAATTGTGTCACACTTCGTTCGACGCCGTACTTGCATCCACATCCCGAACCTTGTTGCGCTCGCCTTGGCTGCCGTGCGGCTGCAGCAGCTGAAGCTTCGTTACTTAATTCAATAGAAAGTTGGGCGCCCAACTTTCTGAGGGAATCTAACTCGGCTGTTAAATAAACATCAACATAATGGCGAAGGTTGTGCGTTTTGAGGCGGCCGAGGAGACGGCGACGGAGGTGGTAAAGCAGCTGTAAGGGCGCGGGCGGCAGCGACGACGGGAGAAGAATAAATTATTTTAGTAGGAATGGTGCGCGCAATTCGCAGACACGTCGCGAAGTCCGGTAATTCGGTAAGTGAAGGCGTGACCGGGCCAGCGATGAGCAGGCAGAAGACTTCGCGTCTTCCCGACCGCTCTCCTTTCTTTTGAAATACCAATCATCCTCCTCCTACATCGCAATCAACGCTTCTTCTTTTGTTTCCATTCTCTGTGGTTTCTAGTATGAGAAGCATAAATGTAATTTTAAAAAGTTGTCCTAGAAAAATTCAGATTCTTAGTATTTCTCGAAACCTGTCCACCATATTTCACTGCTACCTGTTTTGTTACAAAATCCTCTCATTTTCCGTAATAATTTACTCTTATTTAATCCGCACAAAATTTCTTCTCAGACGAAGACTAATTTTCTTAAAGAGAAAGTGAATTAAGAATATTTTATTTTCATCTGATAGGACAAGGAAATTTGAATGAATTCGATGGAACCGCTCCCTTGATTTCAGTCTCACGCATCGTCAGAAGAAATTCATTCCCTTGTGGCGATTGACAGTCGTTAGGGGGTAAGATGCCCTCTCACTTAGACTGAATAGTCGTTCAGGTAACCTGATTTTCTCACCAAGATGGGGATGCTCCGTTGAACTTTTGACAACCGTTTAATTTAAAACTATAAAATAAAATCTTTCACTTTAGCTAATTTTTTTACTATACAAGAAAATATTTTAACATTCGTTTATATTGATTAAATTAAAAGAAAATATCGTGTCTGAGAAGATAAGTGCACGATACGTAGCTTCAGTACAAGTTTAGTTAATACGTTTTGGTATTCAAGACTCCCATTCCGTAATATTTTCTTTCACAAGAGATCTAATTAAAGTTCATTGCAATTTTTATGTAATTTGTTGCTCGTGAAATTTGTTGCCCAGATTCCCCAAAGTAAGAACCCTCTTCTTCCATCGTAGTGCCCGTAGCACTAGGGTCAGCCTAAAGAAGTGGCAATGGCAAGATCGACAGATTAAGCCACACTGAAACCTCATTTTTGTCAAATATATTTCTTTCACTTGAACTCTCATCTGACCAGAGAATACTTTCAATGTTAGATGAATCCTAGTCTTTTAAGAATATCTTTTCGGGTGCATCCTTTAACTCCTTTCATCTAATAGTTCGTTAAAACTTTTCACTCGATACTGTCTTCTCCGTATGCTGTAATTCTTCTTCATCCAAATTAATTTAATCCCGAACCTCCCTCTCCTTTCTTTTCTCCGCTCCATATTGTGCCCTTTTCGTTCCCTAATTCCCTCCATTTCCCTATTTCCGACGTCATGTTATATCCGAACTCTGCTCTCCGGTCAGTCTCACTATCAGCATTAATTCCCTCTCTCCTAGGCATACATTCACACAGATCAGTGCCTCGAGCCGAGTGTGACTTCTCTTAATCGAAATGGAAACAATTGCGAGTATCTGCACCTGTCACTCTGAATCTGCGAGGCGCCAGATCACTGCCCTGAATCTGTCAGGCCGACACCATTTGGGGTGGATGAGACTGCGCACATTGGCGACGTTCAAATGCAAAAATTCGAATTTTCCGTCGCGCTTTTCATTGCACATTTTAATTCTCTACAATTAAAAATGTTAAATTACACATCTTCATTGGAGGGTATATAAGACAGTTGACACATCTCAAAGTTTTTAAATGTATCAATTTTACAGGTTCTGATAATCTTTTTCTGTTAACATTTTTAACATGCAAGCAAATGAAAGATTGGCACAAATTATTCTCGTAGAAGTATTCAAAATTATATCGGTTATCGGTGAACACTGGAGAAGATTACTGTGTCAGATGGCATGGAACGAATAATTGCGAAGGATGTATTGATTAGGCGAGGTAAATGATTGACCTATAATCATAACGTTATTTATTTGAAGTTTTAAAGATAAATGACTTCTCAACATTTCAAAGAGTAATGCCGAAGAGTACGATATTGCATTGAAATTGCTATGTTTTCGCGCAATCCAAGAAACCATCTGGAGTAGTCGATATTAGTACTTTCCTCGTTAGACATACATCTTTCACTCTCACACACTTGCTTCCTTGCGTGCTCCACCGGCGACCCGCTTCGCGCGCCTTGAAGCCCGTTATTACGAATTCCCTAAGCACTCGCGCAGCTCTGCCACGCTAGCCGTCATGGATATTGACTCTGACCGCCGGTCCTCGCCCTTCCACCTACCTCGAGGAAACGGTTGGTATCCAGTGCCCCTTTCAATGTGTTTTCTCAAGACGTGTCGCATCCTTTTCTGGTCGCTCTGGTCGCAAGCATTCCTCTCCCTCTCTCTCTCTCTCTCTCTTTTTTTGACTATTGATGTACGTAGATTCCAATACGCTGTGGCCCTTCGTTTATCCGGACCAATTGGGCCCCAGCAGGAATCTCGAATTGTCGAAAATCCGGATAACCTGCATGACATGGGAAATAATCCATAAAACCATGAACTGTTGTGAGAACACTTCCTATGTATTTTATATGAAAATTAAATTACAGAAATACTTACACTGAGTATTGATTAAAGGACACTGAATAATGAGTCATTACGTAATAAAAATATGCAAACGTAGATGACCCACGGGTTTACTTTCTCCATTATGATGGTTCTTAATCAATCAACTTTTGAAATTTACACGGAGCACCGTCCGGGGTGTTTTATGTCTTGAAATAAGACTTTCATCTATATTTCCGGTTTAAAAAATATATTTTAGGTCTCGCTACAAGGCTATAAAGTCTCAAATATTATACTATTTTTTTTAATTGTATGGAGAGATAAAGATTTTGAAGCTCGGTACGTTACCCCCAAAATATAGTTTTGAAATCTCAACTTTGTTATGGAAGTCTTATAGAAGACAAAACAAAATGCGAGGGCACCCCGTTCAAACTTCAAAAGTAAATTTTTGAAGAACCACAGTACTCTTCATGCCACCATAAAGTTTTACGGCTCTTAATTTTGTATTACCATTTGTAATATTTACTCTAAAGACAAGTATATTGAATTAAGTAAATAACGCAATCGACGTTTTCGAAATGCAGAACACACAAAGTACTGCATTTGAATCTTTTCTTTAGGTATAGAGGAAACTTGTAAATAAAAAGTGTATTTTGATAGTACAACTCATTCAGATAAAACAGAAATTCGGATTATCGGTGTTCTACTGTTCTTAGGAATGGATTGTATTATTGTTGAGAAAGCATTGCTTTCCTGACGCGAACATCAATTATCCTAATAGAGATTGGTAAACATATTTACAACGTGTGGACAAGAATCGTTGCTAAGAACCCTCCTATATCATCAGGAAGCACTCATTTAACCTTAGTCTATTTCGTTGACCACGGATAGAATGACAGAAATTCATTCACGGTGACGTCAGGGCCCAGTGATGTCTAAGTGTTATTAGCATACCTTGTAAACATACTGTTTGCCAATCTTGGTCCTAATATATGGATTCGAAATGCATAAATAAATGCATGTTATTTTGCAGCGCTTCCTATATCCCGAGCTCAACCTTCACTTATCTCAGTAGCTTCTCGGCCGTCGTACAGATCTGTGATATTAGGAGACGTCGCATCATTGCCTGTCGGAAACGATTTTTGGAGTTTATTGCAACCTTTGCTCTTCTTGTCTTCAAAGAGAACATTTTTATTTCTCTTGGCATGCCCATTTAGACTGAGACCGTTTGTTTTCTGATCTTACATGAGATGTTAGTGTATTCTCTAGAATGTTATGCTGGAAGAGTAAATCGCAAAAATCCATCCTCAATTCCTTCTTCACAATCTACCTTCTTTAACGTGCTTAAGCTAAACTTTTGTGCAAATGCGGATTGAAAGATTGAAGGTTCTAGGTAAATAAACGTAAGAGTAATGTATTTCCCAATCACAAGCAAACTATATTTTTGTCAGTGAAGGTGTTACAATAGCAATAACAGCAGCGAGGAAGAATCATCTCCAATGAGATGTTAAATTATTCTACGGGTGAATGATATATCTTAGATGAATGTTCATTCAATAATGTTGATACACAAATCAATTTACAACGTGGAAAGAATAAAATTAGATAAGTTATTGTTCATTTATTCCCAGGAAATTAAAAAAATATATTTTGGTACAGTACTATGACTTTGCAGAAAACTGCAATGTCCCTACTAAAGAGTGTAAATAAACATAAATATTGCGTAATTATTGGTAATTTTTGAGTTTTGAATTACGAATTCCTTGAAAAGAAATTCCATTCAAACCAAAGTTGGTAATCGCAATATTCCTTTAACGTGAAGTCTACTTTTTCGCTCCAGATATTCTTGTGTTTTAATAAATGATGGTTTACATTTTCTATTTTGAAGAAAAAAGATAGAGCTAACTTTTGTGAATCCATTTGTCGAGATTGCGTTTTTGGAACCCGGAATACGAAGATAAACTTTTTTTCGAAGTTTGAACTGTGCTTTATGATGCGCATATACAATACTGTGCTGCTGTTATGGCGATAGTTCTTGACTTCGCCATCATTTGGGTCGAATAAGTTTTTAAATTTTATCAAACTTTCTTACTTCTAGCTTGTGTACGAATATTGTTTACCAATTCTGAATGAGCCTCAGAATATTTTTTTCACTCGCGTGTTCTGTTTTTCTAATTTTTTCCCCGTCACCTTCGTTGTCCTGCAATATCGTCTTTTTCGAAGTCGATGCGCAAAACTTTTCCTCCCACACCTCTCCACTTGTTGGCCCTATTTCTAAGTTATTCCTTAAACCAGTAACCTACATTCAAGAAAGTCGTCTCGGATTCCGCTTACACGATACTCATGATAAATGACGTTATTCATAACAAGGATTATTTCTTTGCATTTAATCATGAACTTATATACACAAGAGATCTGATTTCGGAAAGTGATTTGCATATTTTGAAACTGTCACTCCTTTTCTAAATTCACCAATGAATCCACCCTTTGAGGAACATATTATAAAAGTTTTAAGTAAAGTGAACTTATATTTGTAGAAATACATATTTTAAGAAAACACATGCATTGTTGAGATAAGAATAAACTCTGAATAACACACGGAATGTCGTAATAATGAACTCGGAATTTGTGAAATATATATTCTGTCATGCTATTGTGTAGAATTTATGAATTCCAAAAATAATAATTTGAATTTGAATTTTATATGTAACATTTCAGTTTAGCCAGATTAGAACACCTCCAGTTTTATCTCCTTAAAATGTTCATGTTTATTGTTATATATGTAAGAGAATATTTGCTGCACGCAGTCTTGTTGTTTGCTGAAGGATGTCTTCTACCAGTAAGCATGTTCCATCCCTTCCTCGAACACCTGCCAGGTCAGTCCTTTGCACGCGTTAACAGTTCACGCTCTCCGTTGCCACCGGGGCATCCAGGGTGAAATGCCTGGCGCTGCCCAGCACGAACGAGCGCAGCTGCTGCGCGCAGGGGTGAGGATTAGCAACAGCCTTATTCCAGAGCGGTATTGAAAATGCAAAAAAAAAAAAAAAAAAAAAAATTCCGTTTGTGGAAGACGAACAAGTCGTTAAAGAGATGGAAATATAAATGAAAAAACTTGCGAGTTGTGTCTGTGCCGTTGGCGCTCGAACGTGGCGGCGATGAGGTTCAGCTCGCGCGTCTGTAGTCAGCGCTGCAGGCCTTCTGCAAGTCCCGCAAATGTCATCCATGCTTCCATCTATTTAACTTCCATTATTCCATCTTCCAACAACTCACCATTGTCGCCTTCGTATTTTCCGCTACCTACTACCTTTCCCCTCTTTTAACCTGCCCGCTACCACAATCAACATTCCCGCTTCTCACGATCCGAGTACTGACGATCTCGCAAAAGTCATTACCACTCGCGCAATCTGCATTCCACGCTACCTCGTAAATATCACTCCCACTATCTCTACACTCTTGTAGCTTATGAGAGCATCTGATTAGAAACTTATGGTATTGGAAGAACCAAATGCCACTTAAGTCCCAACACTAAATAAATTTATGGGAGATAAATTAACTTTAATAAAAGGTCCTGCCTAGTGATGTTTTAACTAAACTTCGAGACTCGATTCTCCACAGGGACGGGGAAAAGCGTAGAGAGTTTGCATACCATGAAGTGAGGACGCAGAGGGTGAGTAAAAGCCTGTTTGTCCTTCGGGACCAGAACCCATCGATTGGGTCAGACTATGACAAACTGGTTCTGGTACCCTCCATAAATTGAGCACATAATTGGTTAGCGCCCGGTGACCAGATGGTCAATTGCTTGGTCACCGTCACCATTAGTGGCAGACCCTAACGGATGGGTGGCACCATAGTTGCACAAGCTGTGGTTGAATGAAACATCCTTTAAGAGAGTAAGGAGTGAATCAAATACAAAGACATTACTTACTCTTACACAGATCATCCCTGAAGGTAAAATGCCCTAATTAGGACATGAAAATTCCTTGAGAGGGTGTCTTAATTAAGGTCTCTCAAGTCCAACACGACGATTTTATCGACAACCTCAGTAGGGGTATATCAAAGACAAGCAATGCATACAAATCAATCATATAATTGTCGTATACTAATCAATCTCTTAATTAAACATAATAGTTGGACATCCCAAATTCAACCGTCAAATTTGTGTTCTTTATGGCTATGATTTCTTCATTTCAGTAACATTTATTATCATTTTAGAGAATATCTGTAATATTATAAGTCGCAAACATGGTTATTTCCTTTCAACATTGATGATTCTGTCATTCCAGTAATATTTTGTGCAATGTTCTATTTACAAAAACATTTTCTCGTATATGATACCTCTTGATCTCGAGGCTAATGGCTTAAATGAATATTTACAAGGAAATTCATGTTCACTATTCATTAGCTGTGTCCTTATCTCGCTTGGTTTCTCACTTTTCTTCAGTTATTTTGTCTCCAATCAACCAAACGTCTTTCTACCCATTCTCATCCTACGACTCTCCATGTATTAACGCGTCTTTGTATTCCGATATCTCTTGGTCGTCGACGATTTATTTGCTGTTTATTAGGCGGTATGGATGTTAATCCCATAAAGTTGGTTCTAAACCAAAAACTGCAATTCTGACACGTGCATCGTTGTATGACGAATTTTTGTTGAGAAAAAATTCTGAATTTCATGCAAGTATGAGAGCAAACTTCAAGTTTCCAGTACCACTGTTCGAAGTATAAATGAATACTTCGTAGGTCATCTATATTCGAAAGTCAAAATATTTTAGATTTCAGTTTGTGTTGCTATAGAATCTGTATGAATTTGTCTTAGTGATTAAAAGTGAGAATGGGTTTGGATGTTCCTGAGACTTTTCAGATTTATCCGCAATAGGATAGAGAAAATACCAAAGAAAAATATATTATTGCAAAACCTCATTTTCTTTAACCACTTTCTCTTGTTTCTGAATTCTGTCTTCCCCTTTTTTAGACGAATTCCGGAACTTCTATTTTATTCGCCTGGAAATGTTCGTTAAATTAGCACTCAAGAAGCATAATTCTTTTGACACGATGAAAATTACACTTCACGCAATCCGGCGGGTTCGTTAACAGGGATGTACAATCCCCCACCCCATTTCCTCTCCTCCCTCATTTATTTTTACATTTTTTTCATCAACAACTTACACATTAAATGACATACCTTCAAAGGATATGTTCCTGATTTGTTGTTATCTAAGTCCTTTCATAAAGTTCTACTTTTTATATGCGTTATTTATCATTCTGCGAAATTCAATAATTGTGTCTTAGTGTAGTCACATATTTAAACTTACACATTATATGAAATTAACAACGTTGTACTGAAATAATTTCGAATAAAATAATTATTCTGGCTTTGGTGAGATGTTGACTATATTTATCACACTAAATGTGGAAGGTATTGTAAACCAGTCTGTTTGATTGGCTATTAAATTTATAAAGACCACTATACTATGCTTTTTTCGTTTAAAGAAAATATTTTGTGGTAACAAAATCTTTTACTTAAACATCTTTTATTGAACAAAAGTAAATTGAAAATTAGAATGTAACGTTCGAAAAAACTTCCGTTCACTAATGAAATGCTAATTTGGACATAATAATTGATGCACTTAATGTTATTGTTAAATGAAGAAAACGTCGAATTTTGAAAAATAACTCAATACCAAGTATTTTTTTATATTCCTTTTGATCCATTAATTAAAGTTGAATATTTTTAAAACGAAAAGATTACAAGATATTGTGAGTGTTCGTTCAGTATCTTAAAACACGTGATAACCTTTATATCACGTCTATGAGGGAAAGTGAGAATAATGCAACCAAAAAAATTATATAAACAACTAGAACAATATATTCACTTGATTGATGATGAAATCAGATTAGGATGAGATCCAAGGTTACTTCACTTTCATTTCAAGAAACGTTTATCTTCATGTTATGATTTACAACTATATTCTTATTCCAATGATTTAAGTGAAGTTGTTTAATGAAAAAAAATCATTAATTAGAATTTAAAATATGTTTTCCAATTCTCCGTTTTACTTTGCTTGAATGTATTAGAAGATTAAAATACAGACAAATTCTGGGTGTACTTCAACTATTTTACAAATTGTTAAGCGCCCATAAAATCTCTCGTTCAGCCTGACAAGTGTGTAATGGGAAGTGTTAATCCTTCATTAATAAAAAATGTGAAATGTTGTCCCGCGCCGTTACGTGGCATGCTGATGCTGGGGTCGAGCCCTGACTGCCCCTCACCTCCTTGAAAGCTTCTTGATCAAACAAGCGGATAAGTTTAATGGCTCATAGCATAGAAGAGCACATTTTTGACACGATATTGGTAACCAATTCTAAGTCAACATCGGAATCTTCCCCTTTAGCATTCTCCACTTTTCCTTTCCTAATACTGAGGATTCCTATATCTTTTATTTCTTCTTTTTTTTTCATGAAACTCTTTTCTATAATGTTTCATTTTATACCGCGAGGCATTGCATCCGTCCTTTCTCTGTGTGGTTCGAGTTTCATCTTCTTTCGACGAAATGAAAGCGACATCTGCTTCAAATAATTTCTTGCGACATGTTCACTGCCCTATCAGACCTCCGCGAAAGCGTTGTAACTTTATTCAAGCTATTAACGTGATTTTTCATTTGATGGGAAGGAATTAAATCACGAAAAACCTGAATGTAAAATATAGTAATTAAGACTGTAGCCGAGTATTAGGACAATTGAAGGTGGCAAAGATACATTAATATAGAACCATGGTTGAAGATTGTGAATTGCCGTAAGTAAGTATATTTTATGACATATCAATTTGTTCTCGTAATTAGCGCAGGAGGCATTACTAAAAGAGTCTTCTCATATTTGCTGGAGGTATGTGCTTGGGTGGTTGGCAAATTTACACCTGATAACAAACAGAAATATTTTTAAAAAACGAATTATATTGTATTCGCGAGTCCAAACAAAAAACGAGTTTTAATACGGTTTTTTTGTGAGCTGAAACCTAAACATCCGATATGACAGATTTATAGAGAACTATAGCATCTGTCCCTTGGAGATCCGTGTGCGACCACCAATCAGCAGAGGCTCCATGTCGACCCCTGGACACTAGACTCCCCGCACCCAGCGGTCGCCCCGGAGTCCCACCTCTCCGTTGACGTCGGGACAATCTGATCAATATTTCATCAATTCATTGCCTGTTTGTCAACGGCCGCGGATTAAACCTGGCTGGCGCGTCTTTGTTGACATTGATGAATGCTCGAGTCGGGACCGGGCCGCCTCCCGTGGGCCGGCGGTCACCCGGGGGGCTCCGCCTTCGCGTATCAACAATCATAATGGGGCTCGTGTTGTTTGCCGGCCCCTCCGTGCCCCACTGTCCTCAGCTCTTCCCGAGAGCCCGAATGACCTCCCGGCTCTGGAGCGGTCCGAATTTGTTTTGTCTGGACGTCAGCATTATTGTTTGCTGTACTTATTTGCTATGAAGAATGTTTCTTGGGGTTAATTTATTTTCCTCAGTATTTTAAGAGGATGGAATAGTTGGTGTTATCGAAGACAATTGGTATTAGTTTGTATTGTATAATTAAACGTTTCATTTCAGAGTTTTGTCTGAAAAATAGTGTTTCGTCTCCAACGAGTGTGAGGTTTGAAACTCCTAGTAGGATCAAAGTGGGAATGAAACATCTTGCTGTATCAAACTTATATATGGACGTCTAATTAAGAATACTTTTGCATCGTCTTGTGGTTCGCATACGTTTTCCAGGCAGATATCGCACACGCACAAGTGTCATCATATACTTAATTCTCATTTAATTACGGCATAGGCTGTAACCAGTTGTGCACTTTCATTTCTCGGTACTATCCGGGTCACGGAAAAGCGTTCAGGTTGTGGAGGGAGTTCTATTGAGTATTGGAGTACTTATAATCAAATGTAAAACATTTGACGTGTCGTCATAATGCCCATGAACTATTTGAATATTTCGTAAATTTGTATTTGTACCTTGAAATACACTAGACTCTTCTGGGATTCAAATAAAGATAATGTTGCATGTCGAAACAAATACATTGAAAAAAGCCGATCGAACTTTATAAGTGTTATTACTTTGTACACTTAACCTCCATTGTTACGTATGATACGCATTAAATGCCTCATGTAAAGAGGGCTTCCACGTACTGTTTATTTTGTTTATTTGAACACATGTGATATGCTTTAAATCCTGTATTTTTTAATGTAATTTTAAGTTTTCCAGTCAAAGTTGTTCTTTCAATTTAATCAGGATGCCGATTGCAGGGACGAAATGTGTCTGAAAGAATTACTATGTTTTTTATAACAGGATGTATGTATAGATCTCGAGCGTCGTACTAAATAAATATCAAAATAAATTTCCAAGATAAAAGCTGCCTTCTCGCTACGCATTTCCCAGACATAAACCCAGGCTGAAGTACCCACAAATGTGGAAAGCAGACTGCTGAGTTCTGAGCAGAACTTCTCGTTTTACGATCGCTCTTTATAAGAGCTACCACTGTCTTCAGAAGAGATGGCACAAGGGTCTTGGAGACATCTCCTTTCCCCTCTCCCAAGTCCCAGAGCCTCGCATTTCATTCCATACCAACGTTTTGTCCTTTCATGCGTACGTCTTCCTGGCTCCTCTGTGCAACCCTTTCTCCTCGTTTCTCCGTCTTTGTCGCGCATGTGTGACATCTCGTGTTGCCTCCCATTAACCCTTCAACCCTTACTGACAATAATAGCATTTTCGTGTTCCCGATCTTCCACGAGCATTTCGGGCTGCTGTGTTTTTTCTCTTTCCATCTCATTTTTCAGTTTGTGTTACAAGTCAATTACAATGGGTTTCAGATGCGGATTCTCGATACAGCTATCGCACATTTTTCTCCCAGCATCCTTTAGTTGCTTGGCCATTATTGAAGATTTAAAATCCACTACATTTCCAACTCGTTCCGACTCTTCTAGCACTCCCCTAATTTCTTCTCCATAATATCTTCCATGCTCTGTGATTCCACGAAGACTTTATAAGTATTGAGTTTCACGGTACTTTTTCTTCCCATTTCACCAATATCCAACCGGTATTTCAAACATTTTTTCAGCAATTTATTACCTTTTTCCATCGTTTATTCATTTAATCACCTCCCTCACTCAATGTTCAACTGGCGCATCCTTGTGTAATTTCTTGTCATTTCTCCTAGCTCCGTGACACGGTTCCTTCTTTATCCACCCCAATGCTCATGATTTCTATTTTGTTTTTGCTTCTGTCAACTTGTCTTACTTCAATATTTTGCGTGTTGTTCAAACAACTAATTTTCTCCACCTGCGACGTGTGCATCCTTTCCACTCCATTCTGTTCTTCGCTTTCTTCAAACATCTCGGCGGCATCTCTTACTTCCCTTTTGTCTGATTTCCTCTCCTATTGCTCCTAAACGGCCCACCGTCGTGAGGCCATGCAAATTTTCGCGAGTGACGTCTGCGAACAGGAAAAAGAATAGAAGAGGCGGTTGCCCGTCGTTTTCCCCCTTCACTGAATATTCCTCTCCATGTTTATGGATGAGATCATTAAGATAGAATAAAAAACATCAGTATATGAAATTTGCTCAGTGTAACGGCATTTAAGGCTCGCCACAAGAAGTATTGCTGCACGCGAAACAAACTTCGCAAAATGAGCGAGGCGCTTCGCTCTTTTTTCTCTCTCCATTTGGCGAACGACTGCTACATCGTGAAGCGCCTATTAACGGTTCTGCTGCCTCCTCGCTGTCCGTCCACTCATTGGATTTAAATTCCAGCTGAAACATTGGACGACAAAGCATCACGTTTAACGTTCTCGCCTCAGCAAAAAAAGTTGACGGATGGCAGCATTGAGTAATGAGTGACATTTTCTCCGGAAGAAATTTATTTATTTACATAATATATTGTTAATTCGTTGATTTAGTATTGCGGCTGATATGAAATCTGCAGTTAATATTTTTCAATAAAGAATGGATGTGATTTTCATATATCTTTACTCATTCGCTGAATATAGATGATAATATTTCGTCTGTTTAGAGACACATACCTTGAAAAATTTCACTGTAACTTCGTTATTATGTATATTCGGAGTAAAAATGTGAAAATAATTATAAGAATAACGTGGAACCAGAATGAATTTCTGAGTCTATTATCTTTGCTATTCAGCGACGTAGATTCGGATTCACATGCAGTGGGTATACCTGGCATATGTGTACTTGTTATTCAAACCACGCAAGTGTGCGAATTTATACGTACGTGCTTTGAATCGCGAGAGTACATTTTTGTGTTCGTGAGTGTGAGTTGAATCTCTCACAGTGAATAAACATTAAGCTCTTCAAATAATGAGGAAGTCACACTTGCCGCCGAGAACAATTACCATCGAAGTGATTTGTTCCTTTGTTTTTCTCTGAAGCTGAGGAATCAGAGATGTTAAGACTTAGTTAAACGGCTCGTTAATTTCGAAACAAGGTTTCACTGATTCCCTTTAAGTGTTTTTCAAGCAGTGATAGAAAGCGTGAAGTTGTCGAGGAGTAGGCGACATAGAAGCAATGTCGAGGAATGTTCAGGGATTATTCCACCAGTGCACCAAAAGAAATGAACGTTACTCAATCATATATTAACATTGTTCTCCCTAATGTATATCTGGATTTTCTTCAATGTCATTCTTTCTTTCTTATAAAAGGTAATCAAATCTGAATTTTTTATGAACATAAAATTAGTTGCATCTTGAATTTTAAATTTAAAATAATATTTAATATTATGATTCTGAAATAATTCGTTTATTACCAGATAGTATCAACTGTTTTGTTTTTTCATTCATCAATGAAAATTCTTATCAGTTATTCAAGCTGGTTAGAATTTAGTACTAACATGATTTCAGGGATTCTTGATTTTGTAACACTATGTACATTCCAGCTCTGAAATGAAGTCATGAGACAAAAACTGAGCAATAGAACCCCACTCCAAATCATAAATTTGTTAGAAACAATGTTGATTTAGATGGTTTTATCCGTCTCGAAGAATAAAATTCGGAAGATACACCGCGTAAACTAAACAAACAAAAAATCAGAAGAAAAAGATTCGACGCAGTGAAGTTCCCGAGAAGGAGGGAACGTTCGAACCCGCCAGCAATATCGTAGCGAACCTTCGACCAATATACTTCCAATTTGTGCGAGATACGAGGGTTTCGGGGCGCCGCGCCACGACCTCGTGGCAGACGTCGTTGGTGCCAGCGGCGGCGGCAGCAACTGGGGATGCGAGAGCGACGTTCCTTCCGGACGGGCGCTCCGCATCACCCAGTGTTAGTGATGTGATGTTATCGGTCGATTGGTGAGACGGTTATGCGGTTAGTGCGGGCCCTCGGGCAAGGCGTGGTGCGGTCGGGGCTTCGATGCGAGGCGCCCGTTTGCGCATGCGCTGTTCCGGATTGGCACCGTCATCGGATGGATGGTCGCGATCGGGAAGGAGAGAGGGACAGAGAGAGGCGTCAGACTAATAGACAGCGTCTTCGAACGTGAATCACATTACGGATTATACGGCCTATCATAGTTCCGATGTCGGGAAAGTCGTTCCATAACATTGCCAGAATATCTCGATTATATGTCAAGGCAATGTTATCAACTCATCTCAACTCCTCCTTTCCACCGAAAACATGGTTAGGCGGAAGAGCAGAACTAATAGCTACCCTCAACCACGTCAAACATTGTTTAATCATGGTTATATACCGACAGAATGCTTCTCGAGTCTTCATTTCACTAGATCAGGAAGATTAGATGGAATCTTCCTTTCATTAAATATTAATATTCGCGTAAAAATATTTTTCGTTGTTTACCGTTAGAAGCTGCCAATAGCGCTCGTCGCACATTCGATATATTTTCATCTTGATCGCATATAATGCAATCTTTAGTGTCATAACAAATTTGAGTCCAGATTTTGAATTTATCAATATTATATAAATGTTTGATTGGTTTTCTTTTATTGAAAAATGTGGGGGAGATCACGTGGTATATATAGTTACTGTTTTACTCTTCTTCATTTATTTTTAACACGTTTATCTTGTTTTTACATTATAATCATTATTCAATGAAACTAAATTTTGAAGTATTTTTCTTCTTTCGTTTGATATTCTTTGACCGTGTGTTTAACACAGCTATAACGAGTCATTTAATTTGTTGCTCCCATTTTCATTATCTCTTTTTCATTGTAAATCAAGATAGAATTGGTAGTTTATGTGTCTAGGTATTGTGGGTATCCCAGGACAGTTTACCATTCCCTCATCGTATTCTATCTTTGGCTGCTATGTGAGAAAGTTTGAATTTTGCACGGCGCTAGGTATGAGACATAACGTAGGAAAGCAATTGAAATTAAATACTTAATTCAAACCTAAGATGTTATTTGATCAATAATTTGTATAGTTCTTGCAATATTCTGCATGATTGGTTAAATTTGGAACATTAAAACTTTTCGGGTGTATTCTATTAAAAACAATTTGTAATCAGTGATCAAAACTGACTGTCCTGTACTTATTATTGAGAGGTAGCGGAAGCTATTAATCATGCAGTATTTCTAGAATAGTTACGATGAAATTTTCCCCGAAAACAATTTTTCAATAAATAACGCTTCGTTAAATTTAATAGAGTATAAAATCAAATTTAATGATATGTGACGGAGCAATGCCAACTTACAGCTAATCATAATTCAGTAACACGTCGATGTAGAAGTGTATCACATGTCTCTGTTCATTGAAATGGTTAGTAAAAGTCAGTGTTTTTCGTGCTCGCCATTCTCTCACAGCACACACAAGAATTTGGAATAACCGCAATTGAGTAAAGAAGGTTTGAAAATTTGGAAACTTAGCTTTCATACTTTTAATTTCTACTGTATCCACTTCCTTGGAACATATAAATGGAAGAATAATGTTAACATCACATCTTTTGCGATAGACACAAGGAACAGAAGTACCGTGTACTTTTTCATAAGCTCATATACTTTTTGCTCCGATTTATTTTATGGGGTCTTCATTGATTTCTTTGTTACATTAATTAGTGTCTATTAACACAAAAATAAAATATAAATAAAGAAAGTATTATTAAGTCCTATATTTTTTGGTATTTCTAGAAAAACAAATTTGCAGATTTTCTCAAAATTGTTTTCTAAGAAATTATATTGATAATCTCTGTCGAAACATTTAGCATCATTCATGAAAATTACTTTGAAATCCATATGAAGGGTATAGGAGATAAAATAACGGGATCCATCCTATTTACAACATGCTGCCCACTAGCAAGTCTTGAATAATTCTTTATTAAGAATTTTGTAACTACACTGCTATATTCATGAAAAAGGGATCATTTAAGAAGTATCATTGGTTGCATTATCGTCTTGAGGTTCAACTTATTTTTTAATTTTAAAAATGATTTCCTCTAAATTATTCCTTGTGACCTTCGACGATTTTTCTCTGCTCCCACAATAACTAAAAATCGGATTATACACACTTAATCTTTAAACCACTTCTTTGATTTCTTCAAATGTTAAGAAAAAAATGCATTCCGTTTAACATTGCCATCCCTCATATGGAGTGTCTGAGGAATTGATTTTTCACCTTTCGGCTTGTGCGGACGACAACACTAATGCTACTCAGCGTAATGGTGTGCAATGAGGATGATAAAATGAATGAACTGATGCGTGAAATCACTTTGACGAATACCTACGTCTCGAAAAGTAAATCGGAAAGCTGCGACGTCTGTTCCCATCCTCTTGCCGCTAACAGCGTCGCATGGGTTGATGCCGAAGCGATGAAACAATAAAATACCACCGATATATTGCAAGATTGAACTCGGATAGTACAGAGCGGCTGGAGCGAGGTGAAGAGCGTTGGAGGCGCTTCGAATTTCCGTTGGTGGCGATGGGCAGTGGCATGAACGTCGCGGCGCATTGCGCTGGGCGACAGGGAACAGACATCGGTGCAATGTACGCGGCCAGAGGAACGTCATTCGCCTGCGAAGCCAGGCAAGCGTCCCGCGTCGCAGAACAGCCAATCGGCGAAATAATAAGACATTGGCTTGCAGGGTCGGAAAGTGGCGGAACTTGAACCTCGCACTATGAGAATGCAGGTAACAGAATGAAAACGGGAATACTTTTATTGCATTGCATTATAGAAAACCTATGTTTTCATTTCCTCTGAATTTCATTTAACACTTTATTCAAACTGAACGTAATTTTGTAACTTCGTATAACTTGTAGGTTATATTGTAGAAATGAGGATTTAGGTTGCAAGATTCTATGTAGGAATCATGTGAGATTCAATTTGTCAAAATCGGAAGAGAACTTTTCAGGAAAATGATGGACTAGTAAAGTGTTCACGCGTACATTCATTATTGACTAAGGGTGTAAACATCCTTCATCGTGTAAACCTGCACAATTTTTACAGACAGACTATATAAAGAACGTGATAAAATATCGTCAGATGCGTTAATAAAACGTTTCAACTTTTCCCAATCACCATATTTGAACTGGAAAAGAATGAACAGTCAATGTGATTAATGGAAGACACTCTTAAACAAAAAGATATTACAGTATTTTGTATATAAATCAAAATAAAAAGTACAAATCCATTATATGAATTAATTAGGGATTGGGCCAAATCGAATATGCAGAAATTCGGATGATTGTATTTTCAGTTCAGGAATTCAGTAAATAAACGTCAGACGAAAAAAAGACATGATTTTTTACAAACTTGAATATACGAGTACAAACGCTTATACGACTAGTTTATGTCAAACACAAGTGCTTAATGTACCGTCTATGAGGTACTTGAGCCAACCAGAAAAGGAAGCGTCTAGGTCACTCTCTTACTTTTATTTTCTGGTTGTAATTTTTTTTATTTGCTCACTCATATGTATATATTTCTTCTCAAAAATATATTGGGATAATAGGTCTACCGATTGTTTGATTCCTTCTATACATTCCTAGTAGATTTACGACAACTACTTGAATTCGAGAAGAACTGAAAATAATTTTTTATTTCGCAAAACAGGAAATCGTGAATCCTACGTGCCTCCGTGTGAGGAGGCGGATTTTTGGTGGTTGTTAATAATCTCCACCTGACTTAACTTTTGTATTTCGAGATGATTCACACTGTACCTTCCTCTCTTATTGACCAACTACGGTTCCCCCTACTTATTTGGATGATGCTGAAAATTTAGCGCATGAGAAGGTAGAGCATGCAAATATGGAGGACTAAATACGGTTTATTGTATCACATATTCTCGGAATATTTAACGAGTAACTAATTCCACTTTTCCATTATTATCTTACAAAACGCGTAATATATTCGACATTGGGTTTGTTAGTGTGGATGGAATTATGTTATCGTCATTTTAATATTTTACATTATTTCACAAGCTGAAATCTTATCACCGCATACGGCATTAAAAGCATTGGCTCTAAAAATTTGTGGGGAAAATTTAATTACAATAAATGGCTTATTGTTCGGTGCACTGCAATCTACACACTATTGTACTTGAGCTTTGTCTCATCAATGCAACTGTAACATAATTTTGTTCATCAAATGTGTACTCTGTACTGGCAGCCAGGATTATATAAACGTGTATGGAACGTTGATATATTTTTTTTAATTTTTTACATCAATGGAATAACTGAAGGTTGTCGAAAAAGTGTCTTTTTCTTTAGAGATATCCTGACACGCAAAATCAGAAACAATAAAATTTGATCAGCAAAAATATATTTCTAATAAGTTTATTACACGGCACACGTGCATTTGAACCCTAGATCGCATTAACAGATTAGATTTCAGAGTTTCCATGATCTGTCGTAAAAGCTTATTATTGCAACATACTTTCTACGTTTTTCTTGAAACATCTCCACCTCATCAGAACGCCACCACGACAAATTTTCACATTACCCAGAAATAACACATTTCATTAAATATTCACTTCAAATAGTATATAAACACTTGCAATATGGAGTTTGCTCATATATGGACGATGTGAATGAATTGAAATCGAAATGAGTGGTTTACAGAGGTATTCATCGTGCATCTAGCTTCCATTAATTGGGATTTTGCTACACACAACGGTTCATTATTGATTATTGGAACAAATAAAATTCATCAGCACCGTAGATTGATTGCATTTTAAAAGTATACTGCTCTCGGCGGGTTGTAGTGCTAAGTGACCAAAAGAGGATAGCTAACTCGAAGTATGCTTTCTCAATTAATGATATTAGATTTTTTCTTAATTAAGATACAGCGGGGTATCGCCGTATCTTTTCTGAAAGAGACCTGTTTTCCCCTTTTTAATGTTCTAAATACCAGATTTGTTCAGAGAATATTTATCGTCCGTACTTTATTATTACATATACGTTTATAAAATTACTTGGTTTCAAATACAATTTTAAAATATATTACTATCATTCATTCATATTATGTATTATGACAAAAATGTTCTTGTAAGTTAAATTTCTCTCAAGGAATTTCGCAAACCGTACGAAAAGAATTATAAAAAAATGAGTCAAATATCATTGTATGATTGTCTTTTCAATCTATTATTATAAGAATTATTATTATTATTATTATTAACAACTTTTCCCCAGTTCATTAGGAATACGTTCTTAGAAACAATATCGTGTACCTTTGTGTACTTAACCAAAACGAAATAGTTTTCTGAGTCATTGTGTTTCCATTAATGTCCTAACTCCACAGAATATTCACATCAAGATTTGTGACTGTTCGTTTTCTTCAATTTCATTTTCGATTTCTTTCCATTATGTCGTTGTCACCGATGTAGAGCTACAAGAGTGGAAGTCTCACAAATAATAGGAATAACTTATTTCTTTGTTTCTTGTACCATGAATTCCTAAATATTAGAAAATATCAAAGAATCTATTCAGTGACATCGAGCAAAAGTTTATTTTAAATTATCACCAGCCAACTAATTGTCACTACTATTAAAATGCGAGATCTTAAGCAAAAATTACGGAATTTCAAATCAGGATGAGGTATGTTGTTTGAGCGTGGGATTTATCCATGAGGTATTTACTCAAAACCCTCATCATCTAAATTGCATGCTATGAGACATATGTTAGAGGTAATGGACAAAATTTATTCGTCACTGAAAATTCCGGTTGTGAGGGAGGGAGGGGTCTTCCAACCCCTGCGTACGCCACAGCTTCTGAGCCATCATCGACTGGGCCGACAAACAAATTAGAAAAGTTGAACCTATACATGAATAAAATAGGGAGGAAAATAATGAAACTTAAAAACCACTCTACAAAAATTGTCCATTGATTATTAGAGTATTGGGCAAAGAATGGAAACATTTCGCTTCCAAGACAAGAACTAGTTGTTCGCCTAATCAGTGCAAACGAGACGGCCGCTTGCGTGAGAAGGCATGCGGAGGATCCTCGAGGGGCAGGCGTCGCTCCGGCCGCCCCAGACGAGCGAGGGCCGCGGCCGCGAGGTCTCCTTGGAGAGCGACCAAGGTACAGAAGCGTGGGCTGAGGCTGGAGCGGCTAGCTCAGCGTCGGAGTTTCGCAGGCGGTGGTCCATGGTCCGAAGGGAGAGGGTATCTCGCTTGTACCGCGGGATGTGGCGCCCCGGCGATGTTTCTCTCACTGCCTCTGCTTCCGAGAAGGAGCAGATACCTTCTCTGCTCTGTCGGCGGCGGCGCCAGGAATGTCCGAAATGAGGCAACTTCCTCAATGGACTACTGTGTCGTGTTTCAATTAGGAGCCATTCTAGTTCATAAATTGCAGCAATTGTTCAGTATTGGAGTGTGTTTAGGGTGTGGATTCTTTGTCACATGCATTGACAGTATATCACATATTACTCGTATTACATATTATATTTATTACATATCATGTAATATATTAAATATAATAATACTTATAAATATATTACATCCCACTGGAGAAAGTCTGTCCTGAAGATATCCTAGGATTAATACCAAACTTATCTTTTGAAGATCATCTGTGAAGAACATTTGTAAGATATCTCTACTTTGTGTTTAAGAAATTAATCCATGGAATACAGGTTTAAGATGATCTTGAATAGGTCTTTGCAGAATATCCTCAGTTTCTCTGTGAAAGATATCCGATGAAATTACTTAGCACTTACATTAAAGATTCTTTCCAGGTAGTCTGGTCAAAATAGTCTTCAAGATGTCTTCAGTTAGTACTGATAACGTAGTCCTCATTATATCTTTAGAGGATAGTCTCTATTGTATCTTCTCATTATATCTTTAGAGGATAGTCTCTATTGTATCTTCTCATTATATCTTTAGAGGATAGTCTCTATTGTATCTTCTCAGTATACCCTTATTTCGGTCGCGGAGAAAATACTGTGAACATTAATAGTTCATACAGTGAAGATTATCTCGCGATCGTCTGGTCCAGTTAGTCCGCAACATGTCCTCAGGTCGCACTTTTGACATAGTCCTCACTTCATCATTTGAAGATAGCCTCTTCAAGGTCTCCTGAAGATAAGCTGATTTTGAATTTTTAGGATTCCCTGTAAACATACGTCATTTATTATGAAGATAATCTCTCGACGTAGTGAGAACAAGATAGTTCGTTACTTGCCCTCAGCGTGATCAGCAGTGGCTTAATCTTGCTATTGGAGAGGGAGAAGAAGCAAATTTGTATTTTCGCGTCGGTGCAAACAATCAAGAACAACGCATTCTTTTCTTTCCAATAAAGTTGAACAATCAGAAACATACTACCTAATTCAGCAGCATTAACGGAAGTTTCGTTTCAATGTGGCCGTTATCCTTAGGTGGTGGGGACGCCACGTGACGATGGCAACAGCAATGAGACTTCACATCAGCTCCCGACAGAATCATATTGCAATGTTGAAATTTCTCGTCGAGCTGCGAGGTTGTAGTTCAGCGCATGTGGCAGCTTGGCGTCCGATCGCATTAATTTGAGGTTTTCGTTGGTAAGGAGAGGGAAATAATACTATATGCACTTGTGTTGAATATTCGTCAAAAGGGAAGCTATTTGTGCTTATTACATTCCCGTTAGTTATCTGGATATTTCTCCATTCCATGTAAGTTGTTTTTTTTCTTGTAAGACCTAAATGCTACCTACCTAAACTAGCACCACCTTATCCACTACGTGATCGTACGCAGGTTTTAACTGTATTTAGCTATAAATTGAATTTCTATTTGAAATTTGAAGCTGAAATATGCATTAAATATTGTAACTATTTATTTCTTTTGCCAAAAGAGCAGTTAAAACTACGCATGACCACGTTGAGGATAATAAATTTATTTGCTCTCTGGATAATTTACTCCAAACCTTCAATATATCTGACTGAAACATGCATTATATTTAACTTGCACTAAGTACTTTCTTGTCAATAGCATCGATATACGAGTCATATTGTTGGAAAAATGATTGAGCTAAAGAGTTAGCGACTCTCGTACTTTTCTTCGTTGCTTATTCATAGCGGTATGTCGATAGGGCATTGTTTATTTCCTAGCAATACGACGACATTGATATTTATCATAGTTCTTGCTAACTCATTATTTACTGGCGCAGGAAGTATCTTGACAGACTCAATTCATTTTAGGTAATAAACATATAATATACCAGGTGGTATAAATTTTGTATACTTCTAAAAATTATTATAATGTAGAGATTAGGTAAATAATTGAAATAAATTTTAGATGAAAAACTTAACGATAATTCTGTTTATGTCAGTTTGGGAAGTCTCCAAGGAAAGAGTACATTCATTGGGTTTTTAGTTGGTGGTTAATAGTAGCCTTATTCCATTCAGGTGTCATATTTAAAGAGCGTAGCATTGGCTTTACATGGATGGCATCTACCCGGGGATGGCTGTTTGCAAACATTTCTCAGATATATAATTTTAAAGTCATTTTGTACTTTGGTATTGTATTTTCTTTAATTCATGATATTTTAAGATAATTCTCTATTGTATTTAATACATGATAATATGTCCCATAATTTGTGATTTAAGTGTCGTATTGTTTGACATATGTAACATGTTCTACAATCTGCACAATTTATTTTATACATCATGCATTATACAATATCTTTAATTTTTTCTAATCAATGACTTTGTATTTTAAGTTTTATATCTTGATCTTATAATAAATGTGACAAGTACATTTGTTTTTTTGTAATCTATTTGACTTGTGTAGAATGTGATTCACGTATATCTTTTATTATTACAAAATAATATATATATATATATATATATATATATATATATATATATATATATATATATATATATATATATATATANTTAAGATATACTAAAGACGTGCTTAAGACTATCTTCGGGGAGGTCTTCAAGAGAGTCTATGTGCGTCATTAGAATAACCTCAGGATAAACTTATGAGATGTCCTAGGGATTATTATTATCTTTAAAGAACATCTTCAGGATAAACTGAGAACAAAATTTTCCCCACAGGGATATAATTACATATTAATTATAACATGTAATATTCGTATTACATATTACATCACATATTACTCGAATTACATATTACTCGGTTTTTAAGGGCTCTAATGACGACGTTGGAGAGCCCTAAAGTTCGAATTTAAAAAAAAATTGATGGTTGTTTGAGTAGAAAATAGATGAGCAAATTGCCCTAATTTGGGCGCTACTATTGATGTTCTTTCGAACTAAAAAAACTACACATCGATAGAGAAACTATTTATGAACTATTTTAATCTGCTTCAAGTCAACTATGTAAAAACATTTCGAACACCAAAAAGTTCCAATATCTCTAATTTAGGAATAGGAATGCCTAATTTGGGAAGATTTTTATTTCTAATATTATAGGAAAATGTACTAAATTTCATAGGAAAAAGATAAAAATAAACAAGTTTAATATAAAACTTATTTGTATGCATTTATCAAAAATGCTCATTAGCTTAAGTTATACACTAAAGAAGTTAAAACGTTGATGAATTTAGAAGTGTAAAATGTTTACAAAACAATTTAATACTGTAAGTCCAAGAATCTTTTTCACTGCGTTGACATAACATTCATTATCTTAAGATCACATTGCATAGATCTTCCTTAGAGCCATTTCAAATATAAAAAACTAAGGTATATTAAAAAATGTAGAGTAGGTGCAATTTCAGTCTTCCCAAAAGAATCTCTAACATACCTTCCAAAATTAAGGACACACCATGCGTTAAAACATAACCTCTAATATTTTCGTACAAACAATTCTGGCCGTTACTTCACAATACTCAGAATAATCTATAGTTCGATAATAACTTACAAGTAATTTTTTGCTTAAAATTACAAACATATTGACATTCTATTAGTATTATAACTCGCAGCTAACTTTTTATCTTATCTAGGAATTTTTGCTGAATTTTTTGAATCCGCCTCTGCCTTAGGGCCCTTGATCGGAATTGATGGGATGGTCCCTTGCTTGCTTCCGGAGAGTAAATTAGTTTTTTTTCCTCCACGTGGTCATACGCAGTTTGTACTGTTTTTTGACAATAAATTTATTATTATTATTATTATAATATGCTTACTAAGAAAAAAGATATATCTTTAGACAGCTCTCACATAACTTCGAATACACACAAAAACTAAAAAGCATTCACGCACTTGCTGTTCACGCCATATACACTGGCTGTCACACACTTAGTCCGTTTAGTTAGATCACAGAAACTCATCTAGGTTGTGACCTGAATATGATAAATATGTCTTCCTCAAAGACGCACAGAAAGACAAATACGTATTATTTTTATATTCGTTTATAATCTTCTGTACAAATATTGTAGTACTGAAGTTTAGCTGTACCCCAAAGAAGTAAATACGTTTGTCACCTTTCGTCCATATATACCCGGCACCTGTCTGCTCATTCAATCTAAAGACTAAAACCAGCTTACAACAACCTCTAAACAAAGTCCGCATTCTTAATAGATTTAAGATATTTCACATTCCAAATTAACTGTTATTTAAAGAAGATCTCTGAATTCTTTTCTTAGATGTATGTTCTTCCTTCAAAAGGACATAGAAAATGAAGTCATTAAAAATTTACATTTTAGGAGGCACGATTTTAACAAATTTCTTTAAAAGTGTGTGGCTCTGCTTAGCGGTACGTCTTATCTAGCAATGATAATTTCGTTTATTACGTCTGCCTTGAGGAATTGACTATTTATATCAAAGTTATCTTACTTGGTGGAGCAATGGATGATTTGTGAAATAAGATTGGAGTAGAAGCTCGACGGGAAGGTTGCCGGTGAAATGTAGGTCAGCAGAGGGTTGGTCTGCGCTCCACGGGAGAGTAGAAGTAGACGCACGGGATGGATGGGGCTCCAGGCTAGGAGAAGTGAGGATTCACGAGATGAATGAAATGATGGAAACTGAACGAGGACAAGGAGAGACGCGCACGGAGAGAAAAAGTCGCTACGTTACGTCATGACACTGATCGGGTCAGAATAGAATGTTGGGTATTTGCAAATTGGTACAGGAACTGCTTAAAAGATGTCCTCTGTATTTGATAAATAGATCAACAAACAGGTTAGAGAGAAATGCGGGAGGATTAACGAAATAATGCGTGTCATATATTATTAACAATCTGTGTCTAATGTTAATAAAACACAGAAGGGATACTAACGTGAGACTGAACGTAATCGAAATGTTAAATTGTCTTTTTATCTCTCGTTTTGTGACGAAACTTTCCCCGGATGCGCACTGTTGCCCTCTTGTACTGTACGTCACATTCCTATGACATAGTTTAAAAAGTGCTCCTTTTAAATAAAAACTTACTATTTATATTCCGTAAGGTGAAGACCAGGAGAGAATCGAGTAATAATACAGATAATTTTGATATGAGCGCATACGCACAGATACTTTGCGTGGCTTAATCATCTTCCCTGAAAAATAGAATCATTTAAAAGCATTTTTTTAGTTCGTTTAGTTAATCAAATATGTAAACCCAACCACAAGCTTCATCAGCTCCAAGTACAGAGATTTTCTTGTTTTTCCAGCTACTAACAGCTACAACAAAAACTAACAATTGCGATGAGAAACACATTTTAGAAAAATGCGTAATTATTGAAAAACATAAAGTTAACATTTTTTTNAATTGCGATGAGAAACACATTTTAGAAAAATGCGTAATTATTGAAAAACATAAAGTTAACATTTTTTTAAACAAAACTTACATATTTCCCAGAATATATATGTAATGTGCTGGGAAAGTATAAGAATAAAATCACAATCATAAAATATTTTTGATACAGTTGAACTGAGAGTTGATTCTTAATATTTATTGTGTAAAATAAATATTTACCTGATATATATATAGACACATAAAAATATTTTATGATTGTGATTTTATTCTTATACTTTCCCAGTAAAAGTAACTAATAATTTATGTATTTAATATACTATTTATTATTTAAATGAAACGAAATTAATGTGTTTTTTAGGTTATTCGCTGAGCATTTTTAACGCGATCGGCGTGAAAAACCTATGTGCTTCACGAAGAAACGTTTTTGATAAATTTACATTTTTGTATCTGTGTTCTTTCACATTTCTGGAAATACTTCGGTCTCTTGTGAATAAAATGAAATATAAATATACTGATGTTTTTGAATTATTCTCTCTCTCTCTAATACTCGAGTGGAAATCCATGTGTAAAATCTACGAATAAGAAACTCGAAGAGANTATTCTTCAGAGTGTAAAAAGGATAAAAACTATTGCAATTCTCTTTAACAACATTAATCTTAAAGTTGAACGTATTTCTGAAAAATATAAAATTACTTATTAATATGAGTAAATATAACAAAAATGACAATGACATTTCAATAATGTGATATTTGGAAAAAAATTATATAAGTATTTGACTTTCAGTATTTATAATCACATAAAACCGGTGTTGATACTGTGATATCAATATTTAATTATATTAATTTAACTGAGAGTTTTCCGGGAGATTAATTTGATGGAATGGCAACTGGCATTGGAGTCACAATTTCTTTCTGCAACTGATAGGATTGTACGTATAAGAATAGAATATACAATATTTATTCAGTTTGGCTCATACAACCTGGTCTGTTCTTCCGCATATGCTTACACATACAAAAAAAGGTGAATTTACAATACTAATTATAATAATAATTGAAATTAAAATTATGAATAAAATTTCAAAAATATTTCAAATTACAAAATTAATTATAATTACTGAAGCAAATCAGAGTGTTTTAAACAATTAACACGTAATAACAATAAAAATTAAAAGTACTATACTTAAAATATAAATATTTACATTGCAGTTATAAAATATTTCATATTTGCTGAACTATTGTCTGAACCTATTAACAGAAATATTGTCATCCCCATATAGAAAAATAATAAATGTGTACATTTTCTTCTTTCATAGAAAATATTTGATTTTAAAATGTCTCTATGTTAATGAACAATTCTTTCTTGTGTATCTTTTCTTATGTATACGCATCACAAAATAGTTTATAGTACTTATAAATGGATTTTGTCGCGAAAACACTTTATAATCGCATTAGTTAATGAATACCAACTACTCGTATCGGTATATTCTTTCGGTCGAATGTTCTTTTAACAATCTCTTCTCTTGGCTTCGTACGGTGGGACTTGGGAAAGTATATACTCCCTACTCCTGTGAGGACTCTGCAGCGGGCAGACTTCTGTGAGCGAGTACGCTCGGGGCGATTCCGCAACGTGTAGTTTGAACTGCTGTTGGATGTAAACGAATACGCTCGAAAAATTCACGTCGAAACTCATCAGATGAGAACTTGAGCGAGATGAAAAAGGTCATCATCCAGGACGCAACTCAAGTGTTTATCTCATGGAAGTTGAATTGTTCAGGTTGGAATTTACTTTTTGCTGTACACGGGTATTTCAGTATTCGAAAACCAAAACCAACATTCGAAAGATGAGTTAAACCTACAAATTATTTTGGGGATAATAAATATTTATTTGTGTTCGTGTTGCTATCAGTTGTTGACAATACATAGGGGGGTATGCTTTTTTACTTGCTTCAGTAATAAATGGATATCACGAAAATTATTTTTGGATCACACTGACTTCATTGTTCTCAATGTAGTCGTAGTAAAGCATTGATGACATCCCCTCCTGGCCCTGGTGTTTCTCCGGTTGTTCTTCGGATAGAGGCGGATATTTTATACAAACCAAGGGGCGATGTCCATTGAAATAAAAAAGTCTCGAATTTACACTAATATTGATAGTTACGATTTATTAATAATATTTTCCGAATAATCTATAGTTTGTATAATAATACGAACTAATGAAAAAACGTTTCATAAAACGTGTTTTATAAAATACAAATTTTTTGGCATTCTGTTAATATTATAACGCATAAGAACTACTAATATTATTATCTTAGGAATGCGCCTAAATGTTAAATCCACCTTTGCCTTAGGGCCCTTGATCGCAACTGAAGGGATGGTCCCTTGCTAACTTTCGGAGTGTAAATTAGTTTATTGTCCTCCACGTGGACATATGCAACTTGTAACTAATTTTTTGACAATAAATTTATTAAACTCATACTTCAGAAGCTATAATTTTGTTAATAAAATAAATTTTTCCTTTTTTTTCAGATTCATTCTACAGTTTTTCACTATTTTTTTAAATTTATCAGTCCTCTTCTCTCTGTTTATTTTTTAAGAAAATTGAATGGATATATTTTTCGATCTCTAATTGTTCTACATGCTGGCATGAGATTTATTACAAGCACTCTAGAAATCGCAATGAGTGTGGAAAGAATAAGTGTGTTTATTTCATATCGTGGAAATAGATGATAAAAGGAATTCGCTCCTACAAGGGGTGTTTCCGTCTTCCCACTCCTTGTTAGCTGTCGGGATAGATCAATTACCACATTTTCTGACTGAGCCGCTTTTCACTGCTCTCCAGAAGAGCGCCATGCCATTTCCCTTTCCATTGGCGCTCCCCGCCCCCCATCCTTATTTCTGCCAGCAGCGTCCCTCCATCCCCGCAGCGTGTCTGTCGCTGCCCGACGCAGTTCCCGGCGCTTCACACCACTGCCATGTATCTCCCCCGTCCTCCACCACCCCACACCCACGCAACCGTCGAACTCCCCCGCTCTCGCGTCCATTCTTCGCTCACGCCTTAGCGCCTTGGCTGGGAATTTCCATAGCGACAAATGATCTTGCACAGGCAGAAGGTTACAACGGTTATGAGAGTGAGAAATGGCGAGGTTGCGGCCGCCGCTGCCTGGGGAGGCGATGCGGTGCGAGGTGGACGCGCCGGGCCCAAGAAGCGAGGAGGTCCAACCATGAATGTTGCCAACTTTCTGCCCCGTAATTTATGTGTAGAGGTAGCGGGTGAGATTCTGTTGTGAAACTATGCGGTTGCTATCCAACTTGGAGGACACTACGTATTAACCTCGGAGGTTCTTGATTACAAATGACACTCGGGAGCGCAGATACCGCTGCGGCGAGTTCGCGGAATGGAGCTCCGGGCTCGCTGGCTCCGGCGCGGCCCTTGCGGCGTGGGTGCTCCGAGGTCTTGGCACTTCGAGGAGGTTGGAACCGCGCTCTGAGTATCTTATTGCGCGATGCGCTATCTGTCGGACGCGCTAATTTATTTTGGACCACTGCGTACCAATTACTTAAAGTGTGCGCTTCCTTGCTTCTTCAAAATGCTAGTCGCGCATCCTTACTTGCAACGTATTTCATATACACGTATTAATAAATAAGTGGAAGAATTGTTTCAGGTAAAGAATACTTAACGAATTAAAAAATAAACTCAATATTAAATTAAGCTTAAAAGTGGTGAGAACTAGTGAATTAGTATGCATCTTCTTATTTTTGGATTCTTGATTGTTATTTGAGTCATCGAGTAAGAAATTAAAAATAAATCAAAAATATCGTACCCATGTGCGAATTATAATCATTCAAATTTCAATTTCAAACCCAGATTTCCAACGCTTTCCCGGCAGACATGAATGGGGTCGAACGGAAGTATGTTTTATACAGTCAACTTTGACTGTTATTTTCTTCTCTACCGGAACGTTTGTAAAGCAAATCTGAATTGAATTCGCCATTGAAGGATTATTTAATATACGCGAACACTTATTTAACAATTTATAAATTATGGGAACCTTACATTTTCAAATAAACTCAGATGCAACTTTTTGCTTCGGGTTCATTTGTTGAATTTTGTGAACCTCCCCGGGTGCATGGTACACTAACCAAAAATGTTTTTTGTACCATGATACTTTCCGTTGGTTGGACAACGAATCTTCTGAATTCGTCTGTGTTCTTACGCTTGACTTCATATTTTACCAATACTTTCGTGCTTTGTTTCGTGTGAATTTCCACGCTCTTCCCTCATATAATTCTATTCTTCGAAACAGCCAAACCTTCCTCATATATCACCGTAAACTATTTATTTTACGTAGCACCACCCACGTGAAATTTTCAAAAGTGTTGATTGTCTCCTGGTCTCTCGTTGAACTGATTTAGCTGACAGTGATGTACTAGTCACTGGACGTGTCATTTTGCATGATAACGGAGTCAAATGATGTAGGACACTGCTTGCTGTTATCATCCGTTAACAAATAAAATTCATCACCAAGCTTATTTTGTGTGGGTCGACTATTTGTTTCGCTTGGAACACCAATTGCCATCAGCTTTATTCATACGTTCGAACGACGCAGTTAACCTTTTATTCAGGTCCAGTTGACGCGGAATTCAATTTTTGCTTTATTCCATTTATCACGACAAGTGTTTTAAGTGGAATTGGAATAACGCATTCCTCTGCAAATCGGTGACTAAAAATGCATGTCATTTACTACAATAAAAGTTTTCTCTACCTGCCCTAATCGGATTGAGTAAAATAATGAGTTAATAACGACTCCCCTTGTTCCATAATTTTATTTGTGAGAAAAATTTCATAGACTGACAATATAAGTTTTGACTATTATATTATCTGCATGACAAGTAGAGTATTTACGAGGTATGTGAGAAACCATGTGTTGTGCTCCTAGTGATCAATGGGAACTCGAATGAAATGCTTCTCCACCAATTTCTTTGTTCGTGTCATTAATTTATCATAAAGTTGTCAGAAAGCAAAAACTCATTTTTGATATGTTTGAGAAAGTTAAATTCTTGGGGCGGACAGATGCTAAGAGAATAAAACGGCACTTCAGCCACAATTTGCCGGAAAAATCGTGAGAAATGTCGAGTTCACGCAAACAATATATTCTAAACCTAATACTTACGAGAAATTTCAATCCATGCGGTGAGATGAGAAATACTACACCGGATAGCGTTGAATGAAAAAGAAGAATGAACGCAGTGGGCGACTGGTGAACTAACGAAAAATAAAACTTAAAATGAAATATATCAGAGAATTCACGTCGACAACATTATACAAATGAATCTCAAGGACAAATGAATCTCATATCTCAATTCATCGAAGAAACATTCATGTGTGGTAATAGCGCATTTGCATTATTGTATGCTAATGCATTATTGGTCATAATCTTCGGTTAAGACTGCACATACCACTCCGACTATTATCACTTCGTAATTACGATCATGTGGAAGTAGCTGTGTATATAATAACAATACAGTTAGGAAAATACTGGACAAAGACAAAACATTTTTAATACCTTCGATTAAATTTTACATTCGCTTACAAGTGCGGCCACACATTGTATAACATGAAGAAAAAAATATGATAAATATTATCCTGCTATTTATTGATTCGCCGCATCAAATTTTGTGGTTGTGATAATTTACTCCAGACATACATTAAAATGAAATCCGTGAGATGTCGCGAGTTAATCGAAAGGACACCATGAATGATGCGAGCGCGCTGATGGAAGTTTTTCTCCAGAAGATGCAAAGCTTTCATCCCAAACGAGCGTCTGCAGGGAGAAGAGGACCAGGCGATGGATGGATGACGCACCGTCCCCGCGACGATGAATGTTGTCGGCACCTGTGCGTTTGGCGCTTGCAGTTCTGCTCTCCCCTGCAGGCACCCGTCCTCTCCTCTTATACNCATTCCACTCGACGCTCTTCCCCGCTGTGTCCCGCCGAACCGAACGCACTTTCGTCGATACGCGCTGACGTTTCCAGTGGTCGTGCATCTCACTCCAAGTTTGCGTGAAGTACGACTGTCCGACTGCCTTACCCACAGCTCCATCCTATCTCGTCTTCCGTCTTTTCCTCTCTTCTGTTTTCGCTGCCTGTGATGCACTGAAGCACGTTTTGCATACTTTGTTTGTTTACTTTTGATATCTCGGCTTTGGAATTCATTTGATTCCAATGTATTTTTTTCCGTTTATCACATTAATTGTACATTTGATTGTGGCTGTCCTTTTGAATTTTCTGGTAGAACTCATCTTCATTTTCCTTTATCTTTCATAAGTGTATATAGCGCTGAATTGTTTTGGATCCAGACCATTTCATCCCAGCGGTTTGTGAATTTCCAGCATTGAGTTCAGTTAGAATACTTCTGCTTTTCATCTTAGTAAACTTGTGTATTGCACCTCAACGTTGCTTTCACTGTACGACATGAGTTGGAAAGTTGATTCAAAGCATTGGTTTCTATAGATTAACGGTTAACAAAAAATCAGGCATAATTTCGAAAATTAAAAGTACTTTGGGTCGGAGGTAACTACAAAACTAGGAGATTGATCTCAATATCCTTTCCACTGTGGGAGAAAGTGAGGCTCGAAGGAGGAAAGCTCGTCCCCCATGTGCGCCAATTCCCTCTTCCACGCGCGTCTCGCCGCATACAACCCGTTTCACTTACGTCTCCCACGTCGCCGCCTCCCATCCATCGACGACGCCCCCTTCCCTATCCGTACACGGACGCGCGCCGGGTCGTACACACCTCAATGTCGCGCGTCGGGTGACTAAGGACTGCTGAGTCGGGCGGAGTGCTCCCTCACGATAGGCCTGATAGCGGCCGTTACACGCCACAATGCGACTGCAACGCCGCGCCACCCTGCGATAACTTTATCTCTCACGGTCAGCACAGCAGCCCTTATCGACTTGATTGCTTTCCTTTCCTTCATTACTCGCAATTAATGTGGGTGTTACTCTGGAGCTTCTTTTATGCACGTGTAGGCTTACGGGTTGCACAGGAGACGTTAATGGTTGGACATAATGGGCACCAAGGGTGTCCTACATTGCAACATCAATTCTCCCTGCGTCTACTGGTCTATCTCGTGGTTTCACAATATGCAGAGTTTAGAGCGAGGTAATCTACGGCTTCTTGAATAAGTTTGTTTAGAGTTCTATACTGCCTAAGGATTGGCGTGATAATAGAGAATATTCTTTAGATCGGTTAATCTCGAACAAATAATATTTCATTAATTAACATATTAAATGAAGGAAAGCACTGATTTTTAATGTTGCAATAAACCTTCGACACAATAAAGAAAAGGTAATAATTTAAAGGAACAGCCCGTCATGTTTCAAATTTCAGATATACCGAATACCGTAATTTGATTTTCAAGACAACTAGGTCTAGAAAGATATCGTGATGATTTCAAGCTACAGTAATTGTTTTAGAGGTGAAATTTTGAAAAATTTTGTATTATATGATTTCTCTACGCAACTAATAAACGGTACTCATTTAAATCATTTGAAAATATTTTCTTAGCTTCTTGTCTGGTTGCCCACTTTGAGTGAGTGCCCTTGCATATTATAGGTTATCTATGAATAATTTGTATTTGGGAGTGAAATATTTGTTAGTGTTGTTTCCATTTGTAGTCCACTAATACTTTTCTCTCCATCTCAGCCTCTTCAACTGTCCTGGCATTTCCCAAGCAACCTTCCTCTGAAGTAGACTTCGCTCAGGCAAAGAGCTGGTATCCTCCGCCAAAACAATATTAGTGAGAGCGCTCCAAATCCGGATGACCGCGTTTTAATCTCTTATTAATCTGCGCGACCGGGTATTATTGGTTCAAATTAAGATAAACATGCGGTTGTTTTCTTTGCATATCCAGCTGATAGCTTTCGTTGCGAGTGCGGGGCACACCGATGGCCGGAATATTTCGGGGCTAACGTGCTCCGCTTTAGAGAAACCACGTTATCAAATATTAAACATAGGCTTTGAACCCCGCGGGCGGTCCTCCCCGCCCAAATTAATGGGATTGCGGGACACCAGCTATGCGCGCGGCAGCCGCGCGAGCGGGCGCAGAGGTATTTGGGGATCAAAGGGGCTTGCGGTTTGTTCATAAACCGCCAACGAAGGACTTAGCCCTTTTCTTTTGTAGATAGCGAGTAATATACAAGGCGTGCGCGCTACGGTTTGAGGCCGGTGCCACCCCAAGTTTCTCTTGTGGTAAATTCTCGAAACACAAAATTACGGAGTAAGACATTTATTAAAGGAACGGCGCTTGGTGGAGGGGATGGGTTTAGATAGAGATGGTGAGGGGTGAGTGTGTAAGAGACGAGAGGACTCTTCTGTGGCGCATTCCTCTTTCTCTTTTCTCCTCCCTCGCCACAGAAGGTATTTTCTCTCTCCTATTTCGTTGCATCAGGCGTCCATGCTCGACCCCTGCCCGTGGCCTCGCTGTCGACCGTCAGTAAACAGTCTCATGAATGTAAGACGGTTGTTTTCGCAGACGCGCACTTCGCTCCGTCCCGCCCCTCTCCTCACCGCCACAATCAATCTTGCCTTTTCACGGTGCGGCTCAGAAAAATATTTTAATAATATATGGGAATCGCGCGTGATCATTGCCGATGTTGAGTCGGGGCCAATTTATCAAGGCACAGTCTGTCCGCGCCACTGCTTCCGCCCCACGACGCTGGAATTGAAAAAGAAAAAAAATATCCCTAGATATGTTTTCTGTATAGAGAAAACTGAACAATGGCCGCTCTTCTCTCTTTTTCTACACAACGTTCTAGAAGTGTCAGCTCTGCTTTTTTCCCTCCTCCGCCGCTGGCAGCAACACATTCGTCACGTGCAAAATGCGCCGAGGCCGAGCGCGGCCTAGCGCAGCGCGCGGAGTGGTGAGAGGGTTTGCGATGGCGCGGGGGGTGCGGGGGAGCTCTGTGGAGCGACGCGGAGTAGCAGCAGCAGCAGCGCCTCACTGTAGCGAGCTCCGACGCCCAGGCCGCGCCGGCATTACCGTTAGTCATGATCATATAAATGGCAGTGCCGCAACAAATCAACACATTTGTCAGGGCGTGACGCGCGAGGGTAAGCGTCCCGGCGGTGCTCGCAGCCGTCGCGTCCCGCACCCGCGCTCTGCGAAGTCCGTGGGCGAGAAGGGCTGGCCGGCTCCACCGGCGGGGGTGACGACTCGGCGGCGCCGCGTTGCCCGACCGCTCTCCATCGCCAGCGCCCTCCGCTCGGCGCCTCGACCTCTTCGCCCAGCGGCTGATGAAGGAAGCGGAGGTGCGAGGACGGCCATGATGAGGATAACGAGAAATGAGAGAGGACGCTCGAGCTCTTGGTATCTGGAAGAGAGGCGCTGAGATGGAGATGGATGTACAGAGGCCGCGTTTCTTTCAGGAATGCTGAGTACGGGCGTTGTGCCGATTGCTTCGACGACGAAATGCTCGAGTATCATGCATCTTCCTAACTGTTTTACTCTCTTTTGATCTGTGGGCGACTGACATACCTCGAGTTTTATCCGCAACTGTGAATCAATCTGCACTACTTGCAAATTTGGCAGAATTGGAGCTCTCATGTCGGAGTAGTTCGAACAGTATAGCAAACCATCCCTAACATAGCAGTCCTCCTACAATTTTAAATGCAAAATGGTGAGCGTTCTTTTTAACTGTGATTAAGGCAGATTGGGTTAAATAATATATTAACTTGACAGTAGAGCGCTCTCTCTCCACTTCGCTTCACAACACGAGAAACCAATGTGGAATAGGTCAAGACTATTCAGACAATATTTAAAGAAGTCAGTTGAGTTGTATTTGCGGAACCCTGGGTATGGTATATATTCGTATCGATTTGGATATCACTCAAAAGCCCGAACCCTTACAAAAACAATGTTTGATGTTGACAAAGGTGTAGTTATTGATCAACACATAAACGGTATAAACAAAATATGTATTTCGTCTTAATTAAATTTTAGTTAATTCTGTTCTATCGACATTTTACGGAACTATATTGTAGGGAGCATTAAATAAACGAAATACAGTTCAAAAATATACGCGTAAGATACGTATAAGACTCCATTACAACATCTAGTACATAACTTAGATTTAATTACACAGAATACTCTCGTTCTCTACCATCGTTTCAGAAATCCCTTCTTATGTTCAAATTACAAATGGTAGTAGTACCAACATCAACAACAGAATACCAAAGGAATCACGGAACGTACACTCCAAGCGATTGTAGCCACAACCGCTTAACTGTGCATAGGTAGATTACCCCACCCAAATTACAAATGAAATATGTTTATCCAAATGATGATTATTATTATTATCCAAATGATTAAAAACATTTTTATTAAATAAAATACGAACCAGTAAAATGACTTATAGTTTTTCAAAATAAATAAATAAATAAATGGAAAGCAAAAGAAAAAAACTCTCACATATCTCTACACAAAATTATTTACAGTTGTTATTTTTAATTATATTCATACCATTCTTTTTGTTTCGTGTGTTAGGAGTTTGAATTATCTTTATTTTTCTCTTCATGCCATTTCTTTTGTCTATTAACTTAAACCTTGGCAATCGATGTGCTCTCTTACAACTTACGTTTTATTGATATTCTTTATCATATATTTACATGAAAAAAGTTGTATATTAACTTGACTATCCATGAACTTCCTTGGAATTTTTTCGATATAGCTTTGTAAAATTCGAAAAATATTTATTTGTATTTTAAAGATATATTTCATTTCATATTGGTATAAGACACTCCAATAATGTTTTAGTATTTGGTACTATCTCACTGCTCATCTTCCAGTGCTTGGCAACAATTATGGAACTGTAATTTCCTTCTTTGATAAGTTCATTTTCTTATTGAATCGTCGAGAAAAATGTAGCTTGCGACACGCCTGCGGACTCTTAATATTATCACAAAACTCCGAAAACAATATCTTGGAGTTGAGATCAGTGAAAATACGTAGAATACCAGATGTTTAGCAGTATAACTGTTCTTCCCTTCACTGAGGATCTAATGAATCGGAAACTTATTAAAAGACGATTACCGTTCAAGGAAATTTCTCTCCGTATTATTGTGGGTGGATAAAACATTGATCGTTTATTGCTCTTGCCTATGTAGATGCAATCGTAACGGCTACATCGAGGCGTACATAAAATTGAAAGAGTTAGTAGACTTCAAAAAATATATGTCTTTCATAGTGTTGTAGATAGTGTTAATTGTTATCGAGTACGACAACTGCAGCATCATCATTTGTAATTAATTTCACAAGTGGAAGAACGTTAAAAATTTCATAGAGGTTTGATGCTTACCCATAAAAGTCAAAATTATCTTTCAAACGTGATTTATCTAATGCTGTAATATTATTAATATTTTTGTTTCGTTTTTTCGACTGATTTTAAACTGTTTCGAGTTGAGTAAAAATATGTTTCGAGTTGATTAAAAGTGTATGCATAAGTGCTATTGCCTCCTTTACAAAAAAACCTACCTCAATATTCCCTGACTTCCCTTTGAAGAGCTTTGCTTTGCTTCCCCCTAGATGTTTGCGCGATCGTGTTAAGTCTGTCCTGATCGGATCAAAGGTGGTTTGCGCACGCTCGCTGTGTACACAAAAGAACAGTTTTCTTTTTGGACGCTGCGAGAAGAGTGGTTCGCGGAAAACCGTACGGAGGTGTGTGAGAACGAGGAAGGAGCAAGAGTGTGCTAACAGTGGTAAGAGGTTTCGTCTGCGTCGAGGAGGGGGAGGGGCGCGAGAACACCGTGACGTGTGCTTCCGCCACGCCGTCCTCCTCCAGCGTTATAGCGACACGTCTGCGCGTACGAAATGCAAGGAAATTGCAACCAGCGACGAGTGGAGTTCGCGGGCCTGGCGTGGAGGACGGCCGAGTAGAGCCGGGGAGGACGAGGTGGAAACCCACGCGCTTCGAGTCGCTGTTGAATGTTCTTCGCGTGAAAACACAGCAAGAAAAGTTTTCTCTGGCCTCTTTCGAGGTATACGTTTTTGAGGTGCGAAAATTCGCTTGCTGTTAGGTTCTTGTCCTGAAATGAGGTTGCTTTCGTAGATCAAACTTGCTAATGATAACGTAGTGAGTCATGAGTTACACTCATGAACCCCACGCTTATTTCGGTCCGATGTCTTATGCTCCTCAGCAGTTAATATATCTCCTTTCCAATTATTTTTCATGGAAATTTACCTTGGAGGAACAGCTAACCTGATCTTAATTTTCTATTTTATTTATTAATGAAATGTTTTATTTTGTGATGAACTATTTGGCACGTAACTGATGATTGTCACTACTCGTATTAATCTCTAAATTGTGGGTTCTTTTCTAGATATTTCAATCTAAAACAGAGGATTGTGTTGAAATAAAATATAGTGTACTAACTGAAGTCCAGTGACTTTACTCCCATCAGATATTGAAAGTTTGGGCGAAACATTCTTCTTGAATTCCGGTTGATTTCTATTGAAAATTTTTGATACATTTAATCGACGGATAACGAAAGAAAGCTAAAGGTCTCAAAAATTCCCTAGTTGGCAGTATACTAAAATAACACTCATGCTGTTCTTTTTCCAATTTCCAATGGGAGATACGTTCTCCATTTCGACATTATTGTTCGATCAACTCATTAGCTTTTTTCCCTTCATCAAATTTAAACACACACGTAAATTTAAACACACACGTAAATGTACAGTGGTTTTTATAAATGTACTTTTAAGGAATTACAAATTATAGCGAAAATACGAAGGGCTAAAAGGAACAAAAATAAATTTTTTTGTACTTCAACCCGCTGTAGGCACAAATCCGTATAAAAACTTACCAAGATCTTAAACTACGCATTCTTTCTAACAACAATAATACATTATTCAAATTAATAAATAATGAAAAATTTATCAAGGACAAAACACGTGTTGATGTGAATAATAAACAAAAGCATAAAACTTCAGCACATGAAGATGCTGGCCAATTATGACATAAAAACTAAATACAATGAAATAAAATACATTAATTAAAGAACTAGATTCAATTTTAACAACACGAATATTGTAGATTAACTAACCCCAAAAGAGTTGCAATGAGTGATCAGTTGGAGTAAGAGAAAAACAGGAAAATGAAGAGAGACAGTTGGGAAATGTTGCCCTCGTTCCCTGTTAAAATAATTTAATGCTGTTCTCAGAATATTTTGCAGAAGAATATGCCTAATATGTCGGTACGAAAGTACATTGAAAATATTGCGTTTCCTCCAACCATATGTATTTTTTTTCCTTTTTTTTTCGGGTGCTGAGGTTTCACTTTTACCTCACACAAAAATTCAAATCTCCATTTTATATAGCAGTATAAATAGATTTAAAGTTCAATATGTATCTGAAGTAAAATGTAGCGTGAATAATGTGGTGAATAATATGAAAATACGGTTTTGTACAAATATTTTAATTGTAGCTATTATTGTTCTAAAATGAATGAAAATACGAACACGAATTGTTACTTTGTCTCGAAAGAAAGTATAGTGTAGACAAAATAATTATTTAGTTAAGCTTAATATTAGTCTGTAAAAATGATCGAGTCATAACTTTGGTTTTATAATTTCACTTTTCAGCCCATAATTTTGTCAAAAAATCAAATCCGGTAGTAGCTAGGTTCCCAAACATATTTTTCTATTCTCACGAAACAGTTATACCAAATAATCCTTAGTCCTCTTAGAATATTTTCTGAACAGTTTTCGAATAATATATGCAACATATTAGTCTGATTAATCACAAAAACACGTTCTTTGGTATATTTTGTGGAGGAAGTTTTTCTTTTGGTTTGGATTGGATACTTGATAACCTGCTTAATATACGCTATCCTAAAACGGTATAACTGATATTTTCCCTATTTTCGTTTAGCTTCCCAGAGTACTCAAGACATTAAATCATAAAATTTTATTAATGATGACAAATTTCAAAAACCGCATCTTCGGTCTTATATTTGTTTGAAGACATTAGACCTGTTACTCGTCGAGTTAGCTTTCACTAATTTTCCTTCGTGACGGTTCTATTTTCAGCGTTACTTATTACCTGTTTGTTAATTAATCCACTCAATTTCCCTTTGGTATTTAAATATATCAAAATTACGGGTTGATTGACAGTTAATAATGTAGAACTAATTACACCCGCGAGGTGTAGTAATTCGAGAGGTGTAGCTAATTTGCTGGGCCACGTCAGCGATCTCCGGAACGTGACCAAAGTGTGCCAATGCCATTAGTGCGCTGCCGTTTCCGTCCGTGGTGCTCCAACTACAATCCAGCAACACGTGGTTTCCCTTGAAACTCCTTCGTCCCGTGTGTGAGTAGTTGCCCCTCGGAGTAAGCTCCGTAAATGGAACGTGTCGTGCTTTTATCCACTTGTTTGGCCACTGAAAGCTCTCGTGCGTTTGCTTAGTATTTGATGAGATATCTGGCACAATAGCAAACTTCATTCCATGACGATATATTCTTGGTCTAAACCAGTATAGGTTAAAAGTTTAGTAGAATTTAGTAGAATTTTAGTAGAAAGAGGGTTTGTTGGCGAGAAATTTAAATAAGATAAAATTTTCACCTTCAGCTTTTTACTGGATACATCTCAATATTTCTTTTTGTGGTACAAGATGACAATACAAATTTTAAATTTATTTTGCTTTTAAAATGAGAGATAATTTAAGTTATCGACAAAACTACTATATCGCATATTCTTAAGACTTTCTATTTTTTTCGTATATTCTCTTATGCTCTTTTACTTGGATCACAACGCTTTTGTCTTCGATTTTTTCAGCGTATATTGTTCTCCATTTTTCTCGTTATGATTTTATCAAATTATGGGATTCTAAACAGAGCAATCGGCTGTTTATAATTCTACTATTAACATCCAATATATAATCAAGATAAACAAATAATTTATTATCTATTTATCTGTATTCATTCAGATTGTATGTCTTCACTACATAAAAACCTTGAAGACTTTTAACGACGTAATATATAAAAACATTTTGAAAATTTATTTATACCGCTCTATTTAAACCATTGAACATAAGTTTTCACAAAAACAAATAGTTTAAAAGTGAAATTTTATATTGGTATATGATATAAATGAGGTACAATTACCTATTACTAATTTAATCCATTTATAGGAATTTCGTATTGCATTCTAAACGGGAGTCGATCTGAGGGTGGAGAGTTAAGAGAGGTATGGTCGGGTTCTTGAATGAAATCTTTCATGTTTTTCTTTGTTTAAGTTGGTATAAAGATGACCTAGACCGGGAGAAACCCTTCTTTCCCTTTCCATGAAAGTTGCTATCGTGGAAGATTGCTGGGAATGTGCCTCGCCCAAACATAGATAGCGATGTAAGGTCATGGACGAAAACAGACCGTAAACGTCACGTAGATAAATTTATTTTACTTCATTTTATTACGTTCGGGGAACGGCATTAAACTCGAATAAGCGAAAGAGTGCTTGATTTGGAGACGGGCATGTGTCGTTAGTCTGTCCAGATCACTGAAGCGTCTTCGCCAGCATCTCCAACCCTTCCTCCGTGCTGCACTCTGCATTCTCTAATCGCGAATACATTACGACTTAACTTTCCAGAGACGTAACTCGACCCCACCGCAAACACTTGGAAGGAGCGTTACGGCAAACATTTGGCACGAGACCTGGACATCTTGCCCCGTAAACTTACCACATCGTTCTTTTTTCGGGCGCTCTCTTTCACTCTCACCCGCTCTGCCTTGAGACATCGTGGAAGGACGGCAGAAAATTCGGGAGCATAACTTCGTTTGTGTGCAGTGGCGTGGGTCTCCTGAGGAGACGACCCCGCCGCCTTTACGTCTGCCGATTCCCTTGATCTCAGATGCAAGGTGTCTCCGATTTTTTTTCTTTGCAACACAGCTGGGATGAAAAGTACTCCTTATATTAATTCTTTGAATCCTTAGGGAGTTAAAAATGAAAATTTAGGCGTGCATATTCATGGCGTTAAAAATGTATTCGTCGAGTGTGCTAATTATATCTTCATTTCTTTGATATTCTCAATTTCGAAACTAAATTATTTGTCAATTAGCATTTATCCCTGGATGGTTGAACAATGAATTTTTCTATACTGGAAACGTCCGTGAGGATGAATTTATTACCATTTCTTATTAAGTTGAAAATAGATATTCCGCGTAAAATCACGAGAACAAACGGAATTAGACTGCAAATTACAAAACTCGTCCAAAATTCAATTAATCAAATTGACAATCGAAACATAAATAAGTTTGCCATCAAACCCAAGAAGAGAATGTAACCACAATCTTTTAAATGCATTCCGAAATCGAGAAGTTGGACATTTCCCCTAAAGTTTCCCAAGCAACATTGTTGAAGGGCCGAGTGCTCGAGACGGAACGTCGAAGCCGGGCCTCAGGCCCTCGTCGCGAGCCGCAGCGTCAGACGAGACTTGTTGGATCTTCGTCTTCCTTGTTCCTTCCTCCCTCCCATTCCTTCTCCTAGCCCTTTAGAATATTACTTACGTAATGAAACTCAGCGGCCTTTCCTTTTCACTCTTCCCTGCATCTCCTCCCTTCCGCTCCCCGCTCTCCAAGCCCACTTCCGTTGTCCGCGGCTGCTGATTTCCGGAGGTCCTGCTCTCAATTAGTTTTACCAAGTTGGCAAACAGTGCCGCGGGGGAAATCTTACGACGTCAGCCAGAGGTAGAGTGGGGACGGAAGAGGTGGGGACTGGAAAGTGGCGGGGCGGCAGTTGCTGTCTTCGATCTCGGCGCCCCGTCGCTCAACGATTCCTCATTCCCCTCCCTTTCTCATACCCAGCCTGACTTTCTTCGGCGCTGAGGGAGCAGGCATAGTGCCCTAAAGCCCTAGCAGTTTGACCCCTCCATCTCGGAGGAGCTGGATTCTATTAGCAATTTCCTTTCTTCTCTCTTCCGATGCTTGTCTGCTTTCCACTGGCACGTATTTTCTTCATTTATTCGCGCTAATTTTGTGATAACCAAATTTTTTTCTCTTTCATTTTTACAACTTGTTTTTAGTAACTCATATCTTATTTCTATTTAATGTATCACATCTGTATATATTAATTGTATCACATCTATTGCTATTTAATACAATTAGGAAATAATGTATTACTCATTTCCTTTTCCATCCCTTTCCCTAATCAACGAGATACCTTTTCTTTTCTTTTCTTTTCTCTGCTTTGCTTTGTTGATCGCAGTTTCTGTTCCTTTCAAATTGCTCACATACTACATTAGAAACGTCAGCTCCTATACTCCGTGAATCCTCAATAAAATGTTTTACCTTCAAATCAGTGACTCTCATGAAACTAGTTTAAGTTAATGATCAAGGTAGTGGATGAAAACATAAAATCAGGGATGTTTGAATCAATTATTAATCATTAAAATCGTGAACATTATTAATTTGGTTTTGTTTCACCGTTATGATGTATTTTCGCTTGTTCATACAAAAAATATATCCGATTCAATGTGTTCTTAACGAAAATAATAATTATTTTCATGTGCTCGTTGTATATTTCTGTTTGTAATTGAATTGTGGACTTCGATCGATGGAAATTATTTCACCTCTCCTCTAGAGCCATCATTTTGCGTTCTATTAAGTCAGTTTGTTCGGTAAATAATTTTCACGTAGATTAATTTTAAAATGTTTGGATTGTGATCTGGAGTACCGGGCACGCCTGTATCATGTTACCTACCACCGCTGTGACAACCCTCATGTGTGTGCCGTGTAAAAAGTATTGTTTACAAATATCTTTTAATTTCATAAAGCGAAACAAACCCGCTGAATATTGTTTTAACCTGCTCTCCTTGTCTGTTTCAGTGCCTCCCTTGTGGGTGCGTCTCCTGGGGGAGAATCGACCCTTGAGTGCAGACAACGAGTACAAGGTGCAATGCGAAGTCGTAGGCACGAGGCCTACGCCGGAGATCACGTGGCTGAAGGGTGGCGTCCCGCTTCGTAAAGCAGTGGAGAGGGTAAGTGGGACTTGACGCTTGAGGGGTGTGGTCACACAACAATTAAGAAAGAAGTTCAGGTTTGTTTTGTCTTAAACTCTTTTTGCTATTTATCTTGATGACGTTCGTTAAAAACATCACATCTACAATTCATTTTGAAATAATAAATGGACCATAGTATGTATTTATTAAATAATTTCTTTCATAAATATTAAATCCGCACTACCCTTGGGCCCTTGATCTAAATTGATGGGATGGTTCCTTGCTTGTTTTGCGGAGAATAACTTAGTTTATTATTCCCCACATGATCATACACAGTTTGCAACAGAAANCTTGTTTTGCGGAGAATAACTTAGTTTATTATTCCCCACATGATCATACACAGTTTGCAACAGAAAATTTTGACAAAGCTTATTACATTGTCAATTTGAAAAATTGGTGCACATAGCGAAAATATATTTCGACCTTATATTTTCAATAGCCTCCTTTAATGGCCACTAAGATGGATGACGCGTGCAAAGGAAGGAGATATTATTCATAATTTTTTATTTGAAGGTACACCTTATGTCCATTGCTTTCCAATCCTTAAATGTTTGTGGTTTCCGAGAATTCCCATTACTTGCGGGATCAAGAATTTGAAAAAAATTCTATAGAATTAAAAATATACATCGTGTGTCTTTACTTCGTATATATTGTTCGTATCCCTCTAACAGGTAAAATTTAATATTTTGAGAAGAACATTTGAATTTTGAGATGGAATTCGTAAGAATAGATATGTAAACGACAATTGTGTTCACAGGAAGAGCAAAATTTTGTGTTAAATCAAAACAAATTTACAAGTTCCTTTATGTCTTGTGTTTTCTTACATTGATTATGTTACATATTAAAATATAAAACTACACAGAAAGAGTAATTCTATTAAATAGAAATTTTTAAAATAATTTTACAATACCACCCATTAGTCTCTTATGCAGTGAGGGACAATACAAATAGTTTCGATTATGTAAAACGAATACAAAAAGTTTGGTATGTTCCTAATAAAGATAGTCTGATTAAACTAAGCAAAGAATGTGAATGAATAATATGAAAGCACTCGTGACTATCTTTGGTATTAGTTGTTTTGAACCTTACCAACTATCACATCTAGTGTTGCAATACTCTTTAACCCTCCCCCTCCCAAGATTATTTGCTTTATTAAGTATTGCCCTCCTGTATAGAAATACTACAAATATCTTGTGTACAAAATTAATATCTTTTATAATATTTCATTATCATCATTCTTATATTTTTCAGAAAATAGGCAAATAAATAAATTTGTAGGTCTATAAGAATGTTTATAGTTCTTTTTAAGGTCTTCTTTTCTATACAACAAGGATTGTCAAATAAATTGAACCTGAACGAACGAAGTAATCAAACTTTGGAATTTGATCCAAAATTTGTTTTGGTATTAATATATTTGAGCGGCGACTGAGCAATAAGATACGTTATTTTAATTAAACTATTTCTATAAGTATCGACTGACAATGAAATACGTTGAGGCATGGGTTAAATTTGTATTAAATTTTAAGAATTGTGTTTCAAAACATGCCATTGTGGAGAAGTGGTTGAATATCCAATGTATGAGCAAAAGAGTTAATATCTTATGAAATAAATGGAGCTATTTGTTCGCTCGATAATACATTCTAAACGTAATTGTATCTCAATAGGATCGTGGGGGTTACTTTCAATTTGTATAGAATTAATTAAAATTCATTTATGTTCTTTCGTTTGAGAAATAACTTACCGGTGAGAACCGTAACTCGTTCATGACGTTAATTCTGTCAGTATTAATTCAGAACAAATTTCCAAGATACCCTACTGTTTCTGACTGTATCCAAGTATGTAATAGGATTGGGATATAATATATCTCTTTGAATTGGCATAACCCGGCAGATGTTTCCCGGAGATACGCTTGCTAATTAACTCGAGTGTCCTTGACTTGACAGAAAGCTTCATATGCAAAGGCAAAATGGAGGGATGTTCTGAAATGATGAAGTCTGAGGAATCTTGCAGTATTGATTTTTCTGTATAGTTTGTGAAATACACAAGACGGCTTGACGTATTGACATCACAGATAATGAAGTTCCTATCTTTGGTTTTGACTCCTGAATATTCCTGCGCTCCTGTTTGAATGTGAGGAAACATGATTAAGAAATTGTTCGTGAATGTCATTAATTTAGACTGTTTGTGAAATTATGACTTAAATTATGTTATTCTCTCTGTTAGGTTGAATTGCTATTGAAATCAACAAATACGTTATTTAGTGATTATGATAAAATTGTGAATAATCCGCGAAACACACCCTAAGTCACCGCCTGCACAAAAATAGCATATTACGTTTATAAATACGAAATAGTTGGCCTACAAAATTGCAAATTTAGCTGAAAACTGAGTACAACTCTTGTCTGATTTTCATGAAAATTATACAATATTATTGCCATTTTTTAATTATTTCTGTATGATTAATAGAATAATTTAGTTTCCAAAATTCCAATACAATTGAGCATTACGTATTTACAATCAATAGTGGATAAAATCCGGGAAATAAAAATAAATTGAGACCAACAAGACCCCAAATTATTTAAACAACGTTCATAAATATTACACTGTGAACATACTAGAGGTTTCAATTATAACTATCCCATATATTACGTTTTTTGAAGTAATCCGTAAATGCAGAAAATTAAATAGCTTAGGTTTAAATTACTGATTTTGATAATGTTAGATGCCATCGCCGATAATCGAGACCCCGAAAATCGGACGTCAACTGTTTATTCAAGCAGCATCTATTTCTTTTTTAATAATTTACTTTAATCGAGTTCCTTGAAGATGCTTCATGTGGGATATTTAGAAGACAATGTGTGGAACGTAATATTAAGCTTCTTGACGCAAAATGTAGAAGGTTACTAAATGTCAGTGTCACCCCTCAGGCCCTTTTTATCGATTGTAAGAATGGCGTATTTTTCTGCGGGAGTGTTTCGTTCACCCCGAGAAAAGCGAATTCGCTCCTTCGCACCGTATTCAACGGGGTGAAGTAGCTGATACGCAGGAGGGATTACCGATCGAACGAGTCTAACTTCAGAAGCGCGACACTCGTTGCGTAAATTCCAGCCAGCTGCCACATGCGTTCGCCACAATGGCAGTAAATGTTTATCTTGTCTCCCCACATTTATTCCTTCAGCTCATCTCGTTTCAAGATCAACTCCATCTCCCTTATCTACTTGGAATATAAGGGTGTTTTTCAGAATGTGCAGTCTTGAAATTAAATCGAACTCAAATGCCTGGGCGTAACTAAAGTATTGCAGGGTCCTGAAAAACTATAATGATTGCAATCCCCACCCGTGCTAGTTTTTGTAAGTGATATCGGATTCTCCTCAAATATCGTAATAATACAGGACCCATTTTGGTTTACTAACATATTAGAAATAAATTCCGAATATAACTCATTACAAAATTTATATATACATTCCTTTCAGGTTAACATTTTCATTATATTTTATATTAGTAGCTATCTGACTTCACAGGCTTTCGAAACACCTGCTGCAGCTGCAGATATATTCCTCTTCTTAAAATTTGATAAGAACTGCTGACTTCTAAGTTCTTACGTTATCACTTTCAATATCAATATATTATGTTTCTTCGCTGGTTTCACTTTATGTACTATTTTACAGAACTGTCATGGTAAGAAATCACAGAGATTTATCGAACTTTGGAATGTACTTCTTCTTCCTTTGGCTTTTTCTTACACCACTTGCGTATTTTTCGCAGGAATGTTAGAACATATACATGAAAATACGCCACATAATAATAAATATTTCAATAACATGATTGAAAAAAAACTGAATTAAAATAAACAAAAAAATGTACAAAAATTATATTTCGTACACAGATTACTGCGCTTTGCGATAAAGGAGAACATCATTTCAGTACATATCTTATTCACGAGACGGAGATTTTACTAGTTCATTACAAAAAGATTTTAAGATTTTAGAATGACGTACGCTGATCTAGTTATAGAGACTAATATCAAGAGTTCATCTCTTTCATATTGAGACAGCTTCCTTGGAAACGAAGCGTAAAAAATAAATGCGAATTGCACCGACTAGATGGGGGGGATTTCATGTCGTGCCCCTGGACATTTGTCAGTTAAGTCTCCCTCAAATCCTGCTCAAATCAATGAAACTTGAGAAGTAAATGCTCAGGTACGTCATTCCTCTTCGAGTGAGCTTAAAGATCCTACACAAAGACAATTGAAAGAAGTCTTATACAGAATCAACTGTAAACATAAAAAAATGCAATACTTAATCAATAGTGGGGCCAATTGAAGAGAGGTGGCTCAGGGGACCTGTAAACCATACTACGCCCCTGAAGAGTTGTGGAAATATGTTAAAATACGGTTTTCATATTACTGTTTGACTACATTTCTATAACCCTTCTTTTTAAGTAGAGAATATGTGAATTTAATTTATCCTCTCTTATTTCACAAATTGTCCATTCAAAAAGGTAAATTATACAAATTATTTAATAATTATAGTTGACGAAAGTTATATTACTCTACTACGTCATAAAATATTGCCAGGATATTTAAAATATTATACAATTATGTAGACTATTCGAATTAAAAAATATCAACCTATACAATATATTTGGGAAAAAATGAAAATTGCTGCAATTCTAAAACACGTATTAAATTCTGATACCGTCCTTTATTCAAGAAAAAATGTTTTATTATATTCCGAGTATCCAACACTCATAAAAAATAATTATTTTTCAATTACGTTTAATTAAGATTTGTAAATTTGAAATGTGGATTGATTATCTTCATAGTGAAACATTTCGTGAGTATTTCGTCCATTGTTGTGAGTTCTGGGGTGTTGTAGTTAAATGTTTGTAGCATGTATTTTGAATGAACGAGATCCACTGTTACAAACAATTTCTGTATTTCTTCCTTCGGACCCATGACAAGAATTTTTAAAATGGCGATGTTGGAAATATGGAACCCTGTTGAAGGTGTCACAAAATCAATCTGTCTGTTCAGTTCTGCAGTGAAAGCGTTTAAAAGTGACGTATCAGGTTACTATAATTTTAAATTACCATTGTGGGAAGAGTACTGACATCAGGAGAATGCGTCGCATCTGTTCTGTCACCGTATCTCTAGTATAGAGGAGTGAGCCATGGGAGATGTGTTATGAGCAGATGCTGGACCCATAGCGAATGTGCCGATGCTGACCACATAGGACGTTCTTGTAAATTTTGCGAATGAAACACTCATGAATTATTAATTTGGCGTAAAAAATATCGTTTTTTTTTTAAGAATCGAACGTTTCCAATAAAAAAGAAATGGTTTTTTGTACCAAAAGAATATTACATTTCAGCTGTTAGTTTGTTTTCAATCGATACGTTTTTCCCGAGAGAAAAGAAGAATGTTATATTATTCATACTTTGCCTTTTCTGACTTCGAACCCAAAGGCGAGAACGTTCGAACCGAATGATTGGAAGAAGGTAGGTAAGAAACCAAAAGAAGGGTTGGCAAACATGAACGCGGTCACGTGGCTTTATCATTTATGCCAACGTATCGGGGAAATCGAGATACCTAATTCAAAAACTTAAGCCGCATCGCTGAGTCAGAAGAGAATGAAAATTCAACCTGGAGTTGATCCAAAGACTTTCAGATTCCAAGGAAAGTAATTAGCTACCCATCCGAGATTATGCGGTGCGAAGACCTCGCCCGAAAAAGAATTCATTCCGTAAGAGAGTTCACAGGGACTAGAACGTCGCACTTAAGTGACTTGCTTCGTAATTACTTAAAAAGAAAGATTTTGGTAAGAAAGAAAGAAACTGACAGAACGGAGTGAATTAAATGATATTTTTAAGAGTGTTTCAATATTCCTTGCTCACTTATGTACTTATAAAATTCCACGGAGTAATTTATTTTTCCCATGCATAGTGTAAACGTTGTTCGTTTCACTTTCATCATTGTCAAAGAAAAAGCTTTTGGTATCCGTGTGGTGTGTTGCTATAAGTATTCAACACCTCTGTCATATTCATTCAGGTTTGTACCTCGAAATTTTGCATGAAAAGGATAATCATGAGAGAAATGAGATAATGGATGGAAATTATGGGATGTAATGTCAACAAAACTAATAAGTGTGCTTGCCATGGATGTCTTTAATAATTTGGCTGAGAAACGATCTTGCAAACCTGCACAAGATTTGCAATCTAAAGAAAATCAACAAAAAATTACCTGATTGCTCATCATGAACTGTTGGTGATTTAAGTTGTCTGTAATATCTGTAAACAAAAAGTTTTCCATAGTTTTTGACGAAGTTTCATGATACATCGTTTAGGAATACTGATACATAAAAATTTGCTGTTCAGAGTCCCTGTTAAAGCGGGAAAAGAGCGTTATGTTTGCATCTGATCTTCTGAATTATATTCATTGAGCAAATTTTCTGTGAAGTACAACAAGATGAGAGAGTTTTGAGGGTGGAGTGTATATAAATGGGTTTCAGAGAGTGCAAAGAATGGCAAAATCCAGAAAGTTAGAATTAATATGTAAAACAGAATAATACATTGTAATTATTAAATGAGAGAACCTACCCTATACGATGACGGCGAATTGAGATATAATAATGTAGATCAAATACACTAAGTGACGTCGGTACATTCAAGTGTTTCACATGACTTAAAATTCACTTGGAAGCCCGATAAAGGAATAGCGACTGCGCTGCTTGGAATTATTAAGGGTAAAACACGACGCTCCAGTAATACCTTGTTTACCTGTATCAAACTCCACTATATGGAAACATTCTTTTTTCACCCGAACCTACTTTGGTGCCGATTAGTGAAAATGAATCCTCCACGAAAGACTGAGATAACGGTGAGGAAACGAGTGTGAGGTGAGAGGGAGGAAGGGACAAGATGGAGATATGAAAGGAAACCAAGATGGATGTCGACAGTGAGCTGAGGTCTAAGGTAGACTCTCTTGCCTGGATTTGTCGCCTTAATCCTGCATTAACGTTTCTCAGAAAAGAAGCCGCCGCGCTATCGCACTCCTTTATCACATCCGACAGCTCCTCGCTTTTCCTTGATTCAGAGAGATCTTCCTGAAGATGTGCTATGGCTTTTCTTCTGCTTCGACTGACGCTTTGAAATTTATGTGCTGTAATGAAGAGTTAGATATCATTTTTTTACGTATCGTCTGGTGTAATATTTGAATATTTTATTTTACTTTTTATTTCATTGACTTGCATAATTTTCCTATTCCATAGTTCTTATTTCACCGTGTATTAGTTAAAAAAATTCTCAAAAATATCACCTCGTCAATGGTCAAATATCACCTTGATTCATGCAAAATTGTTACATAGAATTGCAAAACCAATAATGCTTTGTGTGATTCTTGTATTAGGTGAAAGCTTTTTTTCTTTACTCCAACCCCTCCTAGATGTGAAAGTCTTGTAAAAAATATTAGTTGTGCGTTCGAACGGGAAATAGCTAAGATTTACTTGTAGAAGGGTGCCAACTCAAAAATTCTCTCCTGACGACCTAGCAAGACTGGCGTCGTAAATTTCTACGACCCTTTCGTAGAGTTTTTTCTATTAATTAGTGTCGCGTGGGTAACGCCCCTCAAACGCAATCCATAAAAAAAAGATAATATCCCTACAACATTTAAATACCGCCACAACCATTATCGATCAGTTATGTAAAACGGAGATAGGACAATGAAATAAAATTGGGAGAACACCATATTTCATTATTTTATATATTTGAGGTTTCCTCTAATGTGTTGTCACACACTATTTAAGTCGTAAGTGTTCCGTATATTTTCAAAACGCGACTTAATTTTTTTAACATAAAAATTAATCTCACGACGATTTGTTTATTTTAAAATCAAAGTATATATGACCTAATTCGTTATATAATAGCAAAAACCATTTATATTCTTTTAAATATAAATTGATATTCTGTAGATATTGTAACAAGTAGTTAACTATTTTTTTCTTATCTTAGGGAGAGTATGCCATACATTGGGGGGAGGGAGAGAAATAATAAATTCGCCACTGCCTTAGGGTCCTTGATCAAAATTGATCCAATGGTCCCTTGCTTGTTTGCTTCTGGAGAGTACGCAGTTTGTAACTGTTTTTTTACCATAATTTTATTTATATTTCAATATTATAGAAGATGAAGAATGATTTGATATTAATACCCACCCGCTTCGATGAGATGATACGTTGGTGCATACGTGTGTGTTACGCGCGCATGTGTGTGCGTGTAGTGTATGTGTATTTAACCTCATTTGATTCATTTCAAAAGAAAAATGTATAAACGCATTTTTTTCTGTAATTTTTACATTCACTACCCTACACCCGCTGTACAGATTTCTTTACGGGCATGTCCAGTCTCGTCCTCACATCCAGTGCTTACTAGTTTGGAAATGATTTTTACCTATACATTGGGAATACACAGGTTCTTGAGTGGCTTCTTCACTTGTCACTTTATTCATTAACTTATCTGGAAAATATTTTCTTTGTTAACATTTTAACCTCCTACATTTATGTACATAAAATTAGAATTATGGAAGTGAAACTCTTGTTAATTTTCTCAGTCAAATAAACTCACCATTCTCTGTAGTCTTCACTCGAAATACATTTCCTCAATATCAACAGCTCACTCTCTGATTTCAATACTATACAAACGAAAACACACAAAACAATGTTATATTAGGAAGTTACCACCACCTGTGCATCAAACGCTGTCCCCCTGATGACTAATTTCGATTTAATCTGTAATAATACTTAATATCTGTAAATAACTGTAATAACTGTAAATATCTCAACGATAATATAACACAGCAACGTTAATTGCGTACATACTAGTATCCCATTAATATTTTTGAAGAGAAGAATATTTCTTCTCAGCTCTAACCCACAAACATACAACCCGTCTAGTTCCTTTCGCACAACTTTATATATAATTAAACCCATTCTCAAATATTTGTTTTAAATCGTAGCCTTAAACGCCTTAACAGAAATTCTCTTTCACGAACTAGTTGTCTATGAGCCTCCACAAATTATAAGTCAAAACAAACAACTGAACCCCGTCGCTCTGATGCTCTTTCCTGGAACACAACATTGTAAAAAGCTCAGGTGTCAATTATGTCACTGATTCCTACACATCACTCACTGTTCAGTTACCCATTGACCTAAAATTTGCAATCAAGAGAATTCATGTCTAAAAACTGCATTAATCTATTCACATACATGCTGTGTTCAGGTTTTAATGTAGGAGAAACCACTATCCCTCTCGTTATCAAGATACACAACCATAGAGCTTCATGTCACACAGCTGTTCCTTCTTAAGCTCTCCCATCGCACGTAAATTTCATACTAAAAAAATGTTAATTGTTTCGATGTAAAAATTTTGGAACCTATTCCTGAGCATTGTCAGTTCATAGTTTAGATTTAAGGACATGAGAACTCGGTTGTATCTGGTTCCTAGGAGATTGTACCAAATCTCAATCACACAACCGACAATAACCTGTTCAAATTAAATCAAATTAAAAATAGTGAGTATAAACATACAAATTGCTACATAATAATTGAAACGTGGAAAGACTCCGTAAAAGCAATAAAAAATTATATCTGTAATATTGCTATTATTAATCATTTCTCATTGTTTTACTTTCCTAGAAAAAAATCGTGCTATAAAGAATCTCCAGTAAATGGCTCTTTGGATTCGTATCTCAAATAAGCAAATTTGATAACATAACTTAAATATATCCCTCTTATATTTCTGCATTAGTTCCTTTATATAATGCGACTGCGTGTCTTTCAAGGTCGAGGATATTTAGAACTCTAATATACTTATTTAGAAAAGTTCAAACAAAGATAATATTACTTTGCATTACAAATCTCTGGGATTGTTTCTGGTATTTGTAATACATGAGTAAATGAGAAGGTAATGCGTCTAACAAAATAAAAATAAAAACGGAAGAAAAAAATATCGAAACAATTATTCATTATTGAGTGAACATTTAATAATGCACATAGCAAGAAGTATCTTACCATGGTATATTTACTTCCAAGTTTCATAGAGAACCAAATATCTTATTTATTATTCAGCACCTCTGTGATCGGACTTCCGAAACTCTGAAGACACAAGGAGTGTAACACAGACTTACATAAGTAATGGGAACCATTGAGAATAACTGAAGGCACTACTAGGGGAAGAAGAGCTAGTTTGGCGAACATTTACTTCTGGTATCCAGAGAGGTCCTGGCGACGGAATTGTTACTCTCTCACCAGCAAGAAATTGAAAAACTCAAGAAGAACTGAAGGTTCAGTGCTAAATATTATAATAAGTTGAATCTACGAATTATTTTGTATTTACTGTGACGACCAAGAAACCACCAAATCTAGTATCATACATTTGTATATTTAGTAAAAGTAATAATAACTCAAGAAAGCGTCCATATCCAACAATGGTTGTACGTAGTTTCTTCTTTAGTTCAGTTGTGCATTCAACCTCATTGTAGTATTCATCATGTACTACTAAAAGTGAAATTAAACTTAGAAAAACACCATTGAAGAGAACCAGTGTGTGAAATAGAATCGACAACATGAAATTTAAATTGCTCTTAAAATATGTTGAAGTCAATTGCACCACTTTTTTGAATTTTCATTCTAAAATCATAGGTGATCTTACTACTTACCTAGTTGATATATACCTTCGTGGTTAAATAATTAGTTTAATCATTTTGTTGTAATAACTTGTTTCCCTTTTCCCAATCAATAATTTATTTGAGAGATATAAACACTTGAACTTACGACTCGGACGGACTTTACAGCTAGGAACTCATCTCTATTTGTTATATTATTGGATGTAGAAGTCACTTAATGCTATGTGACACAAATTACTAGAAGGGGAAAATAAACTTATTCAATCACCTTTCCCTAAACGACGCGGAAACTTCCTCATCCAGAGAAGAATACAACTGATTGATGCGCTAGTATACATTTACAGTGCTCGCTAAGCACCTAACACACTCATCATACCAGTATAAATAATCATGGTCAGAAGATCCTTCCTCGTTTCGCGCAATGTACGTCTGCGCACCAACGGTCAGCATGAACGTCAAAGATGGCACCCAACGTGGAACATCGACATCGAATTTTCATTCATGTTCTAATAAATGTCGTGCTTTAAAACTTTACCAACGGTGCTCTTGAACTTGCAATGAGATAACTTAAAAAAACTTGGAGTGTTGAGCTTCGCCTTGTATGTCGAAGCGTAGTGGAAGTGCTTAGATTAGTAGCAGCGCGGGTTCACTTCTCGAAAAGTCTACGTTGATTGCGAAATTCCAGTCACGGTTCGACGTACCTCATGCTCATGATCCGACTTAAACTCTGGATCTATTCGCTCCACGACCAATCCACCGTGTTTTCGCTAGCGCGCTCCAAACGCTGCCGAAGCGTACTTGAGGAAGAGAAGCGAGAAATAAAGAGGGGGAAATCATCAAGCGAAATCCTCAAAATTTGTAGAAGCACACGCTTCCTTCAAAAAGTTATTTTCCAACTTACACGAGTTTTATGAGATGTGGTGAGAAGACTCGTTTTTGACCGCCTTCGTTAATCCAGTCTTTCCGAAGAGACCTTACCGGTACCACTTGAATTGACTCGCAAACTTTATAGACACTCCACAATTTTTTTCAAAATAGTCTAGTAATTAAACTGTGTCCACAGCTTTTTTAATTTGAAGATTCAAACTGGACCACGAAGTTGGTGCATTTCGTTTAATTATTCAATTTTTCAACATTTCTAGTGCGAATGTGCTGTTAAGAAATGTGGGAGACAATTTGTGTTATTATGATAATAGTTGTATAAAGAAATCAGTTTTATCACGCAGACGAATGTAATCATATTTAATTACAATGAAATCAATTATAATTGTTTCCACTTTAATTTAAAAAATGGAAATAGAATATCTAATCATATTTAATCAAGTTATTTCGTTCTATAAATATGGAAATATATTTACAAACATCTATGCAGAAAATCAAGAGAGCCCTGGTTATGTTCAATCGTGTAGAATACTTTCCGACAATGTCAAGAAAAATAATTTTGCAAATTTCCTGTTAATACATTTTATGTCAAATGAAACTGTTGCATTAATGTCAAATTACTTGGAGAAAGTATAATAGTTCTATTTAGTACTATGGTAGAGGAAACCAGGGTAATAAGAAACCACGTACAAGAAATCACAATAAACACATTCTTAAAATTTTAATCCCCTTAATTTCAAAATATTTACATTTTACTACTCGATTACATACAAATTTGTAATACTTTTAGAGTTTTTCTTCTCTCCAAAAAAATATACATTCACTTTGAAATTAGCTCCCAAGATCTTAACATATTTTCGATAATTTTTTTGCAATAACTTTTCGTTAACTACCAGAATATTTTAAACGAGATTTCCTCAGTTCATACAGAATGAATGACAGTGTAGAAATTAACAAAACAAGCCACGGTCCTCGGCTTCGTTTCTTCATTTTCATCCCTTATCAGAGTCCCTCTTGATTTAGTGTGATTAAGTGAGGGGCCGCGAAAACTGATGAAACTTTACGAAGAAGCAGATCTAAAGGATTCTACAGGAATCGAAATTTAATACGAAGGAAAAAACTGGAGAAAGAGAATATAAGAGGCAGCACGGTGTTTACAAATAAATTAATTCTTGTGTTCTAATGATATGATGTGTTTTATGGGAATGCTAGATTTAAGCTCTTTATTTGACTTATAAATATTAGAAATTCAGAAAAGCACATTAACCTCTCATATTTGCTCAATTTCCCCGCAGTTATGCGTGTGCCCTCATTATTATCATTTAAAATGCATTTATCCAGATGTTACTCAAATCGGGTATCGTTAAGGCAAAGTCCATGCAGACAGAAAATAACAGTTTACACGACATGCGAAAAACTGAAGAGTCCTAATTAGCGCGCCTCTTGCCACCGCCTGGTAATTAGATTTCGCGACAGAATTGATTAGATTTCTCTCCACAAAATAACCCAACCTCTCTGGTTGCGAGTAAAAATAATTATAAAATGTGATCCTGATATTTATTATATTTGAGCGCGGGGTCCAGTTTATTGCAGTCATTATATCTTCCCAAATTATTGCACCGGTGAGAGGAAATTAAGGCCACTCATCTGTCCTTTCATTCTCATTACGCTGAAATGAAATCGCTGACGATACCACTCACGCAGTCTTATTAATTCAACTCACGAATGCAGTGTGATCTTTGGTCCTTCCGCTTCTTCGTGTGAAGTGAACATAGGTTCAGTACTACGATCTGCTTGTTTTGGAGATGTTCCTGCTGCTATTTTTTCTCCATTTCAATGATTTTCTTTGAATGAATTACTTTCTTCATGTGCAATGACAAAGAATTGCTTAGTGTCTGAATCTTCTGGACCCTAATATCAAAGGTATGATGAAATCGTGAAATGTTTTCTTTTCCATTATGATTTATATTTTGTCAATAACTCCTGATCGCAAAGCAAACTACATTGTGAGTAGACCGTCTCAAAAATTAAAACATGCTCATTTGTCGAGCTGGTTACATGACATGTCGAGAAAACATACGTCGAGCTGGTTAGAAGATTTTTGTGAACTACACAAGTTGTGCATAATTCTGTACGAAAATCTCATCCCAGCAATAAGCACAAACCTAGGAAGTTTAATGCTTTTCATTGGTAACACGGTAATGCTCTATGCATATCCTTGCTTTCGCATGTACGACAATTCTCACAGTATGATTGGTGTGACGTGTGTAGTGGATGGTACACAATCCTAACTCGTAAATACTGAGCATACGTCAGTGTAAACTAATTGATACAGAAAGTCAATAAGGGTGCGGTTCAATCAGTAAAACGTAGTACATAACAGAAATCGAAGGCCACTAAACTGTATACTCAGTACTACTCGCGTAAACTATTGGTTATCTCTTTAATAAATATTACAGTTTTTATTTTATTTTGTGCTTACTACTTGAACTACAGCTCCTTTTCTGCGTAGATATTAGAAAAAATTTAATATAAGAAAGGGATTGAAATAGATAATGTACGCAGAGCATTATCATTGATTGTGGAAACACAGAAACAATGATGGAAAAATATAATTAAATTAGATGACACACAGCATGTACAACTAATTACATGGGTTTACTACTTTCATGTTAATAAGCTTTAATGGATGAATAATTATTTACGAAGAAGAGGTTGTTAACTGTTTTTGAACGACAGTTTTTTGCTGTGATGGTTCTTGGCATCTTAAGACTTGGTTAGAATATAAATGGTCATTTATGGTAAAAGGTCGTAACTCTTTAATTATTTATTTAATTTGATTATATAATGGGCGTTAATTGTAGTAGAAATGGTCATTATGTTGAGAAATTATACCAAACGATATGTTTGAATGCCAATTAGAAAGTAGCTTTTTGTCCGCAACATTGTTTTTCACCGTTTTTTGCAGTAAACTGAACACAAATGACTGTCAAGAGTCAGATATACAGTAGAGTAAGGCTCTTAAAAATTTTGAGATCAAGAAACTGCTCACACCTATCCGTATTCAAATTCATATACGCTCAGCGCGTTCATTAAAGTCTCCGTTATGCATCAACTGGTTCCTGTGTTATCCGAGATTGCTGAATCCCCTCTATTTGTATTTCAAAAGATCTCTGTGCCCCAACATTGCATCTTGAAGACTGAAGTGTGACTGTGAGCTTTAAAACCCTTTAATAAGAGACGTGAATTGCAAGTACCTAACTACCATCATTCAGACTAACTGTAGATGGTGCGGAACAAGTTTTGAGACATGCCTTACATTCTCCAACAATTATTACATAATAACCTCAATTACGTTACTTTACTAGACCGTAAGTTTATTTCAAAGGAATAAGACGTATGATGTAACACTGAGTTTCCGAATTTTAGAGAAACTTTGGATTTTTATCTGATTTGAATTTTAGATTAGCCAACGAATACAGATTCAAACTTGTTCCACATGTTGATCCGACGGTAATCTATGCATCAGGCGTGAGTTCGATAAAAGAAATTTAACAATCATAGCCACGATAAAGTAAACGGGTTCAGGTAATCAGATTAAATGCTATGCACCATACAAGATGCACTATAACACGTGAAATAGTTAAGGTGTCAATTCAGTGGTCTTTCGAGTACTTAAATTGAATAGTGGTTTAGGAAGACAAAAGAAGAAGTAATTATCACAATTAAAATGTAATTCCTTTGTTCAAACGTATGAATTTTGGATGTATTTCAATCACACTTTTTTGGGGTATACATTTGATTCAGTCGGGAGATATAATCCAGTGCAATGCACCATAATTGAGAATGGTAACAAAATATTAGTGTAATTTTATCACATTAATAAGTGACATCATTTCTATCCACAATTATTTTGACATTTGTTTCTTTTGAAGATGCCAAACGCTACTCTCATATTCGACTGTGAATGTAAAAGCATTTTTTCCTTTTGCGTTTGAGTAATAAAGTTTTGATCCTATTTTGTTATTACAACTCCGTGTCTGTTCAGTAGCTTTCTAGAGTGAGCAGAAATGCTATCTGATTCTACTTTTTTACTGTTGTAGTTTCAGTGTGTTTTTAGATGCCGCAGAATGTTCCGAATTTTTACGTTTTTACGCAAAAGTAAAGCTTATACTCATGTTTACCACTCTGTTACTCATGATCTGATTTAAAAACGTTTTCGCCCAATATTTTCCCTGGTATTGGTCGTCAAAGTGTTAACATTGTACTGGACTCGCGTATTTGTTTTATTATACAAAACGATTGGTTCTCGGCCTCGAAGGAATTCATTAATGTTTACTGAAATGTGGAGAGAATGAATGAGTAAATATTTGGTGCTCATGAAAGGGTGAAAATTCCAGACATGGATTAGATAATTAATTAATATTCTGTTCAGACGCAGGGTAGGTAAATAATGCAGTATTGGGTTGCGAAGTGGGATGAGCTCTCTATAAAACATACCTAGGAAGTTTCAAATACCAGCTCGTCTTGTACCGACGACCTCATTATTATTGATCAAGAACGTAGATGTGTTATGTAATGTAATTTAAGTCTTAATTCATGATTTGGCGAGGTTTTGGCCATCAGATCTGCTCTTCCACCTAACCACATGATTTTTGGGTGAAGGATTTGGGATGTAACGTGTCGAACAGAAAGTGGTAGGAGACGGAAACCCCAGCTGAAAACCTCACCCAGATCGCTGGAGCGTGAAATCGAGCAACTTTTCTGGCTCAGCAATGCGTGGGGAGTGACTACACAATCACTACGCAACGGCTGTCGGCCAATTGAAAGTTACGAGAAGAGGCAACGGCATTGTATGGCATGCAATGCCACAAGAATCCAGACTCCCAACCTCAATACTATTTTAAACTTACAAAACATCCGGAACATCGCTACCAGATATTATTATATATTAAATAATATGTCATTCTGCAGGGGATCAACGTAGTTTTGAATGAATTGTTGTTCGTTTACCACAGCATCAAGAAATGAGAACGACCCTCTCTGAAGCACCGTAGATGCGCTAGAGTTCTAGTCTCTCTCTGTAGTGCAGTGCGGAACCTCCTCACGCCGATGGTATCTCCGTAGGGTATGGCTCCAAAGAGGAAGGTTCAGACGATCTTGATAGTGCAGCGCACGGAGTGACAGACAGAAGGCTCGCCGGTGGATCACCGGCCGCCAGCGCGTCATCTACTGGAGAGCATCAGGCGACGGGTGGCTGCGAGTGAATTTCTACTTGGAGGTGAAACACAGCGAGAGAGATGGGTCGAGAAAGAAGGACGACGTACGGGACGACAACAATAGCTGAGCTCGGAATGGAGGGTGATAATGTAACGAGAAGAAGATGGAAGAAATGATATAAAAGGGCTTGAGAATGTCCTGGAGAGTGAGACGGAAGAAGAACGGGGACACAGAGAAAGAAATGTAGCAATATAATTCAAAATCTAAAAGAATACAGACATACCTACTACTAGATTTATCGTGTTCCGACTCCATATCTCCCGTTATCAAACAATATGGGTCGGCCATTAGTTTATGTGAATTTCGTCATCATTGATGTTGTAATTGGATCAATCGATCGTAGTTTTTCGTTAATTTTCCTTACATTGCTTAAAAGTTTTCTTCAAAATTTTTGAAAAATATGCGCATTTCAGTTTGCTCCGTATTATCAAATTAATGTCTTTAACCATGTAAGGTAGTCTCCCTTCTGCAGTTTGTATTTGTTAACATTTTGTTTTGGTTGATATTTCAATCCCTTTGCGTAGATCCCGCTATTTACAGCGTATGTTATTAGTAATTTGTTTGCGGTGACACCTTGGATTTCTAAATCGGGTATCGTAGATTATAAGTTGTTTGAAATGTCCGGCGTACTGACCATCTAGTTCCTGGACAGAGGGTCCGAAAGAGATATAGAGAAAATACTTATATGAAACAATGTGGATCCCTCAGACATTTCGTCCGGAAGTTGCTTCACTTGCGTGATGAGCGATTGAACGAGACCTTCCCTTTGAGGTGACCGAGAGCCACTTTTCATTCATCCACCTTTGATCGTTTGGAGTGAGGATTTTATTTTAATGATTTCGGTTGTTTATTAAAACTTCTATATTCGAATAACTAGTTACTCCTTTATATTTTATTTAAAATGAAAACAACTGTATTATGATTAAATTCAACCCAAGTTACAGCTAATTATACGATTCATAATCAAAGATTGCTATAATATTGATAAAGGATTTTTCCCCTGAGTTTCTGTCTCGATAACTCTACTGTTTTTTATCAACTGGATATTTATAACATCTCTTTTATTTACTATTTATTGTTATCATCAACGTATTTATAACCATAATATCCGGTTGTGCGTTATCCTTGAATAAAAATTAGCCTTACTTTGTACACATACCGCGGCATTAACTCATTAATTTCTCTATATTTAATTATCACGTTTGAACTTCGTTGCTTTATGAGAGGAAATAGTTGTGAAGCTGAGTGATTACTCTCTGATATTACAGTAAAATAATTTCACGGGTCACTTTGCTCTGCACTTCGGCAAAGTATTAAAAAGGTATGTTATAATTTTGCAAACCATTTAATTACTGGCCATATTTTCTAAATTAACGTTTCCTTTACAAACGTTATTGGAGATAAGTATTGTACGATTTCAATTCTTTTGTCCGTGCAAAGAGAATAAAGCACTCACTGGTCCGCTGAAGAGATCAAAAAATGCGTGGGATCGTTGAATCAAAATGACAGGGGATGGTTCTAATTCCCATGACCCCTCCCCCCGTTGGCTGCGCCACTGACCAACGAGGAGAAACAATGGCATATTTTGAGCGACCCATCACCCAAGTCCAACTCGTCCCGTTGTCAGCCACGAATTTATGGGTGCCAAGTTTAAAAATTCGCTACATTCACCCAAAACAAAGTCAACTTGATTGTTTTGTTTATTCATATGGAAGCTGCGTTTAGGAATGTGCGCATTCTTTTTCCCTCTAATGCAGTACATTGATAATTTAGTAAATTTAATATACAAAACGCGTAGGAGTCACTATAATCAGTTACGAGGGAGGCTGTGGTCGCTGGCGCCAACCGTTCAGTCTTTCACCGGGTGTGGGTTTTGTGTGTCGGATGACGGCACACTCAATTTCGCAATTCCCATGATTCAAGCAGCCTCTTCCGGAAAATATTGTCAACGAAATCTGGTTATATTCACACGAAGGCTCTTCAAAATTAAAAATGGTAATGAATTATATGAGTAGACAGGAATAGATGTCCTAATTGTGGTTGTGATGCATGGCAGGTGTTACCTCACAAATGAAGGATCCATGTAATTTACATGTTTCATTGGATTATTTCCAGGAATTTGTTTATTTGAAAAATAAATGGCAGAATATATTGGTTGTTCACAGAGAAGAGTTATTTCCACGTTTTTCATAAGAACTCTTTCATTTGTGAAATTTTATATCGTATATACATTGATCAAAAAGGAATTCAACGATTCAAAATTATTTTGTTAAGTGTGCAAGAAAAAATATTACATAAATTGTATTTAATAGAAGAAATACAGCTAAAGATTTTGTATTGAGCCTGGACAAAAAGGAAACTACATCTAAACGAAATGTACCGAGATTATTTTCCACGAACTTTAAGAAGTGTGGTTTAAATGATTTGAGGAAAAAATTCCTAATTTAAAAGGTCCTTTTATATTTGATTTTTTTCAAGTTGCTAAAAAGTGGTGAAAATTAAATATTTACGACACCTTGGTATCATTTCGTAATTTTTCTTTAACATTTTGGTACATTATTTATTGCTGTGGTAATACTGTGTCACTTTAGAAGGTATCTGGATTTGTTTTCTACCGCAGCAAACTTTGCGCTTGCTCCCTTTCTGTCCTATAAGTCTTCCCAGATTCTAACTTGCCTCAAAACGTTCCGTCATATTTGAAAATATATCTATAATTCATATAGTAGTGAACGGTGTATTTTAAGATCATATGATTTACTTTTGTTAACTCAGTGTTTGACGAATTGGAATGACTTAATTATTTGCGAATTTTGTAAATAAAAAAAGGAGTATATGATTTTTTCTCTAACATTTGTAAAGAAAGGAGCTATTTCATAATCGTGTTTAACACGCATTCCTAATGATAAGATTACTGAATATTACAAATTTGATGAAGATACAGATGATACATTTTTCTTGGAGCAAGTCATTTGGGATAACTTTTAAAGTTCACTTCTCTAAAGACCATGGGAAGTTAGCACAAACCCCAATTTTTAGAACAATTTTCTGTCATTTTATCTTCCAACGCAACGGTTTTATTTGACATTTTCAATCATTTAATTTTATCTAAATATTAATTTCTCATCATGTCGCATTGAAGTAAATTACGATGTTGACAAATTATCGAGATCTTACTTATTTACGGAGCTTTTTGTAATTTTACTGATCAGATGATTTCCCAAATCACAAAGAGGAATGTGGTCAGAGAAAATAAATGAAATTGTGTCTTGGCATACACTACCAGTGACATTCGCCACCAGTTGAGTAAAATGGATGAGACAAGTTCTCCCCTCATTTAGCGTTTAGTGTGTCTCCGGAAATTTGCTTCTCCTCAGTATGAGAACCCTTTTTATAAACTATTTTATATAAACTATATGCAGGCATTCTAGTTTGACGTCTAAACTAGTGGTGCTCTGATAAAAACGGATTAATAATTTCTGAACAGGGTATGGAAAATTCTGCTGCGAAATATTTACCTAAAATATTACTCTAAAAGTTGGTCTTGCTGAGTACAATGTGACATGCCGACCAATACTGAACCAAAGATAATTAGAAATACTAATTGTATCAATTTACTTATTTCGAAATAACTGTAAGTGTGAACATATTCTCTTTGGACAACAGCCATTTCCATATGCCTGTATTTGATTCTGTTTCACTTTCATTACATCTACATTATCTGAACCAACATTTCCATGGACATGCCTAGTCACGTGTTATACCGATAGCACACCTTCAACCGGATGACATCCCTCTCCGGTCACTTGCTGGTGACCATGCTTCTGTGTATTGATTGTCACTGCATTTCATCAGAGTGTTGCATTTCTGCACACGTCGTGCACGTGAGTTGTTAGGATGGGAGATACAGAGCGAATGTTTCTGTGCCCTCGTCTCGGTTGAGTTGGTCACGCTTTCGATTTCAATCGCTTTGTGGCGGCCGATTCATAATTCTTGTGTCAAAGTCAAAGCGTGAAACCCACTCATCATTTAGACTTATCGACTTTTTTGAGTTGGTAGTGTTGTTGATATAAAATGGAGCTGGAGGTAGGTTGTTCATTATCCTCCAGGGGGACCAGAAGGATTTAAACGAAATAACAATTCTCAAATGGGGAGTGTAATTTTTAACCTAAGTGTAGAGACTTGTCAACTTCACATTGTAAAGGTAGGAACGATTCCATAAAACTACAATTTTTATTGGTGTGTAAGATTCAGTTCGTGTTATTCAAAATTAGAACACACTACATTTGCGTAAATCGTTACGAATCAAGAAACAATATGTTAATTTTCTATTATCAATTATCTTGTTTTCATTGGAGGAATTGGTCTGATGTTGACAGATTGATGTACATTACAAGAAGTAAGAGATTTCGTCATTCTGTTATTATTCTATCATTAAATAGTGACAGGATGACGAAATCTTTTACTTCTTGTAATATCTTGTTTTCGTAATTTTTGTTTCCTACATTGCTAATTGATGAATTTGTTTCTTTATGCAGCTTTTATTTGCATGATCTGCATGTGGTCATGAACGGATTATCAGAAATCCATTCTAACTCTACTATTTTCCTTCTTTCAATTTTTCACGAATATTGATTAATTAAAATTTTCTCCCTTAAAAAGGAAAGGGCCTTAATGACCGAGACGTTGGCGAGCCCTAAAGCTCCATTTAAAAAACAACAAAGATACATGAAAATGACATATTAACTTTATTTTTACGAACATTTTTGCGCAAAGAAACGGGAAACTTCTTATATCTTCTCTTTAATATTTTTCTTCGTCATGAACTGCCGTGTAAATAACGATTAGTATTTCATAGAGATATATAAACCCAGTCATCTACGTTTGTAGTCAGATATGGAAAGAAACTCACAAACCATAGATCGTTGGTGGCGAAGGTTGACAGGACGTGACATTAGATCGACGAATCAATCGATCGGGGTCGAAGGTAGACGAAAGTTCAGTGTGGCCAATGGGTTGCATTGCAGAGGGGAGGGATCCCACCTTTCAGTATTCTCCCTTCGCATTGCTATGCCACTAATACACAGAATTCACATAGTTTCCACATTGAATTGTTAAAAATTAAATGGAATTTCAAATGTGCATTTTTTATTCACATGTATATAATGACAACTCAGCAAATTTTGAAGATATGTCTAAGGTAGTATCAGGACTCAATTGGGGGAGCAGTATACCTCCTTTTCTCGGGATTACAGCTCTCATGGAATCGCCTGCTCGATCACCGTTAACAGCTTGATTGTTGCGAAACTTGATTAGAAAGGTTAATATTCCGGAGCCGGTTTGTTAAAAATGAAGTGTAGGGCGCATTCGAACACTTCATTGCTTCAAATGCATTGCAGTTAAAGTAACGAACTTCAGGAGCTATTTTTTGTCTCATTATGCTACACAGAGAAGATGAGTCGTTAAAAGTATAATTCATGACGCCAAAATGATTTTATAGGACACAGTGGCGTTGAATACGTAAGTGTTCCTTACTTGTTATTGTTTTTCCCAACGAGAGTAGAGGATTTAAAACATTTGAAACCAATTTTTTTCTATACAATTGTTTAGTTACCGAAAGAAAATTCATGTTTAGCCCTATTATTTTTCGCACGTAAATTTGTAAGCTCGGAGCTCTAGAAATTAATATTTAATTTCTCAGAAAAAAAGGATTGTTCCACCAATTGACGTTGTCTTTTACTCAACTTATCCAACTCATATCACAACAGATATTCAAGAGCAGCATTCATCATTAAATTACTTTACACTATGCAATTCGTACCTACAGGGTACATCAAATGAAATTAAAAGATATCTAAAATAGACAAACAATGGATCGATCTTTACTATTGTTTAACTTACTGAGTAGCAAAATGTTGCTTGAATGTTAATATATTATTAAATGCAGACAGAAATATTTAATATTGCAAATAGATATACAATGACATTAAAGATATAGTTGATTACGTACACAGTCAAATTAGTAAGCAAATTGGCAGTACAGCCCTAATTTCCGTTTGAAGATTTCGATTGAACAGCGCTTTTCTGTTTATAAGGAGCAAAATAGTCGTAGTGGTTAAAGTCGTCCGTAATGCATTAAAATGGCCCCTAGGTAATTTAAATGTTACTAACATACATCTACAATTTTCAGTTGATATACGCAATAATACCTCAAACACTTTTTCTGTTGACAAACCATGAAACTGGCAAATTTCTTCATCTTGCCTCGGTAACGCTGATGACGTGCGTGTGTGCTTTTCCTCATGCACGATGGAAATTTCAAGTGAAATAATTTACACGTAATAAAATGTTCTTAGTGCTTTTGTGGGTCTCGTCCTCAGCAACGATTCACTTAAGACAGGTTTTGTTTTAAGTGTGTTCCAGATACTTAAAGTTGAAATGATTCGCTTGATTTGTTGCTTGGAATCCTTCACAAGTTTTCTACCAGATGGCCAAGGATTCACTTCACACTTGATACATTGGAAGAATAGCATGTTACTTTCCAAACGAGTGTCAAACAATTTTGAGATTCCCACGACGCACACGCTGGAATAGCATTTTTCATTCACTTTTGTCGATAATGTCATAACTTTTATTTCCTACTAATAATTCATTCAGAAGTCAATACAACGACGTCTTAATCGAGACGAACTGAACCGCTTCTCACTATCCTTTCGGCGCATTTTGCTCCAACTTCGAAGTACCTCTGCTCCTTCCTTGCGGTTCTCTCTCCCCAGCTCTCCCTCAGTCCATGCTCCACACTCCAACGCAGGTGCGGCAATCCACAGGTCGTCGGCAGCCTTCAAACAGCTCAGTCGAATTCATTTCCATCGCTGTCTCGGGAATAGGGAGCATTTCGCGGCAGTCCTTCTAGGGCTCTGGTCCTTTGTGCGAATATACAAATGGGGAATGCGTTCAGCAAAAGCTGCCGAGGTCGTTCACTCGCGTTGGGAGCAGTAGTTCCCCAAAGTAGTTTTGCATGTTGTCACAGAGTAAAATTGCCATTCTGTGCGTCAAGTCCTTTCTCCCGCAAACAATTACTCGGCAACAACGATTTCATCTTTTCCGTAGTCTCTCCTGCAGACTCGGTAGGAAAAAGCTTATTCATCGTTTTACCGTTTGGTAATTTATTGAATTAACCAATGTTAAAATTAAATTTTAGAGCTCATTTGATAATGACTATTTTCTGGAGCTTTTTTATTTTTTCGGGCAATGTCCACGATAACACGAATTCCCTGCCTCTGTTAATAACCTGTGCAATATAATTGAAGTTACATAAATTTGTGAAATGAATCTCGGACAATATGTCGTTGATTACCATAACATTAATGTAAACAAAGCATTCGTTTAGTCAAAATTGGATTCACGAGAAACAAGAGCGAATACAAAAATAATGGAATGTGATGCTTTTCCTTTGATGTTGATACAAACATGAAAATGTAATATTGCAAGTGGATGAATTGAATGAATAAACAGATTTTAATGTACTTTTATGTGTGAATATATTCTTATAATAGAATCATTCACAACAAAATTTATAGCTGGCGGGTGTGAGGCGTATTGATGGTCAAGTTATTCACCTTCGCCATATAGACCCACAGCCCTGCTAACTATTAATTTTATTTATTTATTTATTTATTCAAAGTTTGATGAAATCAAGCCTCTTTGAATTGAATTAAATATATTTTATACTTCAATGACTGATTATTATTTAATATTTGAATACTATTATCAAAGATGCGCAACGTTAGCATTTAGATTAAGGACACACATTTATTGTTCACGGAAAATTTCATAACTTAATGCCTGATCATATTCCTCGAAATCTACATTTCACTTCCCACTCATTGATTCCTCCTTCACACGAAAAGATTCTGGAGCCAACGTCTTCAAAGGTGTCCGGCCTTTGGAGAATACGAGCGCTCTATTGGACCTATAACGAGGTTCCATAAGATCTGATAAGGTCATAATGATACCTCCATAAATAACGTCATGTGCAGCCCGTTGATACGCTTGAAGCGGCTTTGGCAACGGCGTCGAGGAGCCTAACGTGACACGTGTACGGCTGAACGGCGGATCGGCGCGGGATCTGCAGCCCCTTAAGGAGCGATTTTTACGCTGTATTTTAACGTCTGCGTCGGCCGCCCCGACACGATTAGGCGTCGTAAAGCAGGTCATGATGAAGCTGGAGGCTGAGGCGGCGCGGCGGTGAGCGTCCCGCAGTGGAGCGCGCGTCGCTGCCTGCCAGCGGAGGACGGGACGGGGCGGGTCGCGCGTTGCTCTCGTAAAGTTCGTGAAATATAGCGGGCGTAAAGCAGCCTCCCACGATCGCTGTACCGTCCCCGTCCCTTCCCTTCGGCATGCGGGTCTGTCGCTGCGAATCCGGCACACGCGTGCCGCCAGCCGTGGCATCACGCTTCCTTTTCCAAGCCCCGTTCCATCTTTACCTCCATCGCTGCCTCCCCCAGGATTTCGCGTTTTGCCGTTGATTCCTGTTGTAACGCTCCCCACAACCTGCATGCGGGGGGAGGAGAAGGAATGTTACGGCGTACGTGTCTCCTTCTCCTCCTCTCGCCTTTGTTATCTATTCTCGACTTCCTAAACCTCGTTTCTCTTCATCTTTCTCTTTTCCGCACGAACGCTTTATATCCCATCCCCTCTACACCTCAGTGTTATTTCTCGCACTAATCTGTTTACCTTAGCCTCGGCCTCTCCTCTCTCCACTGCTCCTTGCCCACAAAAACCCTTTCCGTTCGGTACAAGTCCCCGTCTCCCGGCACGAACCGCCGCCGTGCGTTACTTCGTCGCGCAGCCCTCCCCACTCGCTAACCACATCCTCACCTCCCCTCCACCTCCCCTCCTGCAGCGCCTATGCAAAGCTTTCTCCTCTCCTTTTTCTGAACGTGCGCCGCCGGCCGAATTTTTTTACATTACCCGAATCGATAGCGCTGATATCGGCTGAGTAAAATGCGCGGAGGAACGCGCGCACGCGGACGGACGCGTTTGGGACGCGAATGCGGGAGGATGGGGCGACACACGTTTCTGCTCACGTCGTGCCCCTCGCGAGCGATCCAGGAGCGAGGGAAGGGTACAGAGCGAGGCTGAAGGATCTGAAGGCCTCTGTCGATGCGAATGAGGAGTTGGGGGATATGGGATGGAAAATGTGTCGACAAAGCCCAACGAAAATAAACTTGTAGTGCATCACAATTGCTCGTAATTTCACATCAATTTATTATTGTTATTATTATTATTATTCGTTTGCATTTTTTCTCTTTTATTTCCTTGCTCTCGGTGTTCTCTTTGTAAAAATACTCTTTATAATTTGTTTATGAATCAGTAGTTTTACTGTACGTGAAAGAGTTACAAAGCATTATTTCGGATGTACTTAAACCAAAACGTCTCGCGAGTTAGGTGATCGCGGAGTCTGTTTCCGATAATGACTTTGTAAATGTTCTCTTGTTAATTCATATCCAATAATTTCGTGCAATTCCAAATAATTTTATCCTCAGACAGAATATTCATAAAAACGATTCCTTAACTCAGTCAACAATTTAGACCCTCAGTATATACGGAAAGAATATTAAGATTTAGGAACGTGTATTAAAATATTATTCACCTGTATTGTACTTCTTGTGAACCCTGTACTATGCCATGGTTAATTTCAGAATTTATTTCCAACAAATTCTGCATTGAAATATTTAAACATTCCACGGATCAAATCAGACCGTAGTTTGTACTGAACGTACCGACAGTTATAAATTCTGTCTGTGTTGTACCTCTTTGATAGATCTTACAGACATACTGGAACCGATAAAATAATAATGATATTTGAGAAAAATTTAATTTGTAAGTCGTAGTAAAATAATCCCTGAGAATTCAAAAATGTAACGTGATTTATTTACACGCGATTGCGCTTAAAGCATAGAAATAGCAAATATTTATGTGTGCCTGACAATTAAGTAACTATCGTGTACAAAACTCATATCCAAATGTAGGTGTTTTAATATTTCCAGTGAACAATTGTTTGTCATCGAAAGCAGCGGTTCAGCTTCATTGTTTTTCTAACACCTTCATGTTGATCACGTGTAACAGAATTGTGAGATATTTTTATTTTGTTAATTACAATGTGTTTATGCCAAAAAAAACTACTTATTATTGATGAGGAGAGTCGACATGTAGTTTTGAACAGTGGTAAGGTAAATAACCAATAAGAACAGATCAACAACCTTCGACCAATTTGAGGCGACGAAACATAATTAATTACTGCAGAAATGGGTCTCAAATAATTGATTATTTATATGGAACACTGCTGATCCATATAGATAGTAAACCATAGCAAAAATTTAACCAACGTAGCTGATATTTTACACACTTTAATAATGTTAGAATGATTCCACATAAACACCACTTAGTTTCGTATACTTCATTCAATTCATCACTCGTCTTTCTGAATAATTCGTTTAAGTCGATGTTGATTAAACATTTTGATGATAATGCAAATTTTTTAACTTTTTGAGAGTGAAAGAGTAATATTTTGAACGATGCAAATTATGCGTCTGGCAATTGTGACGACGCAGACAGTATTTGTTGGTATTCTGTATTTTCGTTATTGTTTACATTGTCTTAATAATTTCATTAACAGTTCTCTGAATATTTCTAAATCTTGGATTTGATTATATCGTTTAAATTACCAACAAAATAGAAAAATTTCTTTCGAGATTAAAAATATAAAATCCATAGTAGAGATCGCACTTGCTGACCCACGAACGAGTACCCAATTTTGGTAATTTTTTTAATGAAAACCCGGGAGGAGGACATTATTATATTGTTATATTCTTTACATTCTTGGTTGGCATTTTCATTTTCTGAATTAATTCTACCTGGCCGACTTCAGTGGCCGAAATAATTTTGGGGAAGTATGAGTTTGAATATTCAGGGATGAGTAAAAAATGGGACTGACAGTTTGAAGGGGAAGAGGGAAACTTGAAGGAGGACTTCGCCTAGTGCAGCTGCACAACATCCCCGCAGTTCCTGGCACAATTATGGCATCATGAGCAAGGCTATAATTTCCGCTGCCACAGTCGATAGTCGGTCGACTTCGGAAGGGGTTCAGCTGTTGGGGTGTAGACAGGCTGAAGGGTGGCGTCTGTTTCCACGGAATGATACCGGAGGCAGCTAACATGACACAACGTCACGCACGACAGCCAGAGGGGCGGCGCAGCCGAAGCACTTCGACCAAGACGTCTGGGACAGGGAAGGGAATCTACATAAAATAACTGCTTCACTTTACTTTTAGGAGTCAGAGGACGTACTTTGTAATCAAAGAAAACTAGTGAAATTCAAAACATCAATCGTTCTATAGACCATAGAATCCAGGTCATCAATATAAATTATGTATTAGCAAACATTTTGAATATATATTATTTTCATTCTCCGGTCTTTGACATCTTGCTTGCGGATGAAGTAATTTTATAAGTTAAGTATTTAAACCCTAAGAAATAGTTTATTAATTCACCGTTTAATTGTGTTTTAATTTTAGTTAAAATAATTTTCTTTACAGTGCATTATTTATACAATTCTTTTTTTATCGGTTATTATAGAATAATTAAAACTAGAAAGGTATGTTGCCAGTCCAGAACGATGCGGTACTGCGAGGTTTTGCAGTACCTTTCTAATTTACATTCAACTATTACTGATTTACGACACTTATTCGAAACTCTACATTCTCACGTATGCCCCATAGTAATAGAATATTCCTAAAATTTCCCCCTCTTCTTATGAGTAGTAGATACTGACTGCGAAAATGCTCTTATCCCACACAATAAAGTTGGAAAGAAAAGGTGTATACAAACTTGAATTGTCAGAAAATTTCATCAGCATCAAAATCACTGTTATTTGTGCGTTATATATCGAAAAATACATAAAATTATTTTAACCGCGTATCGCAAAAGTCGAATAGCCTAAAGCACAAGTTACATAAAAGAGTTTTAAATGACAGGATAAAAGAATTTGCTGACAACAAACTGTCATGACAACGCAAGAACTATCTATGAGCTTCTAACAGTAACTGCACGGCTGTAACCATAAATGTAAAAATAATGTCATCATAATGCGTTACATACTGTTCCTTAATTAATGGGAACGTTGACAATAATGTTTTTTCTCAGACATTGCAAGGCAATAGTTTTGAAATTTATGAACAAAGGAATTTCACACAAACTAAAACTGATTCATGTAATTAATAAATTTAATTTTACATATTATTTAGATCTACCTGACCTTCTTTTAAAGTTCATCACCTTCCACTTTTACGGTTATTAATGTCTAATATTTTTGTACAAATATTGCATGTATATCGTTATTAAAGGAAAATGGAAATATTGATTTGTCGATTTTTGAAATAATTAGCGGTGTGGTTTAAACGCCATAGATTTTACATCGTTGACATCGACATTGTACATCGTGTTACATTCGGGTTACACCTGAAAATATTTTTGTAAAGGGGCGTAATAGGGGAATTAATCTCCACTGCGTTCGAAATTATAAGAAAACGGTTATTTTTGTATTTATCCTAATATTTGTATCTGAATTAATGTATATAAATAAATATACATGATAAACATATGATCTATAAATATGTATATAATATTTAAACACACTCAAAATATATACACATATAGGGAAAAAGGGGACACACGCCGCACAGGGACAGATAAGACAATGATCGTGTTTCTCTCGCCGAACTAACTAGTTCACTCTGCTTCTGCACCGTGACATATATGGTACGTGTCACGGTTCTGCTTAATATACAGATTTTTCTGAATTTATTTGAATATTTTTTTCTGCACACCTACTCGGTAAGCGGTTAAAATTATTGTAGTGTAGTTTTTCGTACATTTTTGAGTGTTACAAGCAGAGATTTCGTTCGAATACTGGTTATAATTCTAGACTAGGTTGGTATAGATTAAAGCTTGATTTGTGTAGTCCTGCGTCGTTCACATAACCCAAAATGCGGGTCGGCATCTTTCTCCTCACTTTTGGAAAAATGGCGTACTTGTGTTGGTCAAATGTCGTAGCTCTGTTCTGTGCGTTTTTTAACTAAAATATGGATCATCTTCTGACGAAAATGTTCCTGTGATGGACTCTTGACGACAGTTTACAATTGGAACTAATTGATAATAATGAATGTACCGAGGATCTTGAGCGTTTTCAAGAAATGAAGTCCAAGATAGATATACATCAGGGGCAGAAGGTGAATTCATGAAATTTGTTCAATTTACTCGTACAAGTAACTGTGAAGACAGTGGCCGAATGGAAAAACTAAGAAGAATTGGGGAAAAAGCAAAAATTAATTTAAATTAAATATCCTGAAACTTTGCAACTTACTAATACTTTTTATATTTTGACATTTTGTGTTTATTATGATATGAGTAATTTAACGTTTTATCTCGTAAAAGCATTTTTGAGAGTTAAAATAAAAATATAAGTTAATAAACTGACAAGTCTATGTTATTTCTCCATCAGCCATCTGCCCCACTGCAGCATCTGTCCGTGCCAGCAAAATATGTTAAAAAATGTTTGTTCGGGAAACATTTTGCCAACTTTATTTACAGGATTTTTAATAGTTAAAAAGTTTAATTTAATTTTAAAGATTTTGAACAGTTGAATACTGTAACTTTCTCTTCACGAAAATAGTTCAACTTGAATATTAGCCTTCCATATTTGATGAAAATTCTGACGTACTTTCTATTATAATTTTCGTGTTGTGTTTAGTAATTGCTAAACTGCACAACAAAATCACTGTATAAGTTATTTTTTTATACAAAACTGCGTATGCAAAGATCGATCTGACTAAAATACAAAATAGGATGAAGTTACTTAAGTTTGGAATAATAGTTGTCATTAAATCTGATTTAACCTGTTCATATTCCACTCATTTCTAGTATGTATGGTAAATACAATTTGTATAGGAGTGCATGTATTGTGTCTAAACGACCAAAAGGTCTCGTAAATATTTGTGCATACATATTTATACTTTCATTGATAATTTAATATCCCTTTGAGAATCACGAATGTTTGCATCTTTGATGACATTTGCCCTATCTACGTCGTATGCTTCAATCGTTTAATACCGTTCGTGCCACGAAGACCGGCGGTTGTAATCCTGTTCTGAACATTGGAAAGATATATAGAGTATATACGAGACAAAAGACAGCAAATGTCGATACTATAATAAAGCTGGCGTTGAATGTGGGAGCGCACATCTTCCTCCAGAGCTGCATTTGTCCCAACTCACTTTTCTTTTTTATGTTTACTTTTACTGTCATGTATTTCTCTGATGTCAGTTTTTTCCTTCTCTCACTTTACTATTGTTTTTTTATATTCCCTATTCACCGATCATCCTTTCACTTCATTATACATCTTTAAAAATATGTATTAGAAAACTTCATCGAAGATTTCATATATTGAAAGAGAAAACTCCAAACATGTATTCAGAACCCGTTTTGGGGGCAGAGTGTACAAATCTTCAACTGTCTTATTTAATAGAGTGACATTCCTCCCGCATTCGAACTTACTCTTGATTGGAATATGAATTTTAATGAATTAATGAGCTATGGATATAGAATACCGCATTACATAAAAAGAATTCGTATTGCGTAAATCAATTATTTTATAATGTTTATTCATCCCCGTAAATAATAACGTTCTGATAGACACAGGCTCATGCCTCCATTTGCCCATATTTCAGAGTAAGAGATTGGTAATAGTATTTATTTTATGGTTGAAATCATTCGCGGGTAGCCAAGAACTTCATTGAAGATTGATGAACACAACTCTATACTGGGAATAGAGTTGTGTTTATCAATAGAGCTCTGTCTTTGAGTCCCTGCCAGGTATTGGCGTTTTAATTCTCGCATACCCGCAGGGATAGTGATACAACCTGCCATTCGTTGAATTGCACACGTCTGGGTTAGCAATTTCACAAATCAAAATCGCGGGGGTCCGAAAGAATCAAAATTCACGAATAGAAGCAAGGTAAATAATGTCATAACGACAGGGTAAATTGTTTCGAAGGTCGACGTAAGTTCCGCGTATATAGCTCATTCAAGCAAAATGACGCCGAGACCGAGTTTGCATATCAAAACGGCAAATTCTGGATGAAGTAGAATTCGCGGAAGTGGGAACAAAACCCTCTATCTTTCTGTGGCGACCCGTATAGAGAACTCGGGTCTGCCGGGAGGAAACACTCGTGTCGTCCCCGTACTTAACCCGGAAGGAGACCGTGGGAGTGGAAAGATCGGGGCGCGCAGACGTGGAGAGTTGTGAGCTCTTTGGAACCCGCAGGCGTCTGCCAGAGACGCCACCCGTCTCCTCCCCATCCCCTGCGCTCTCACCACCACATCCCGCTGCGACCACCAACCACGCCCTCACCACTCCCTTGACGTCGCGCACTGGAAGAAGACGGAGGAGAGTTCACACCGTGGACTCAATTGCACCTCTGTTGCGAGATTCTAGCTTGGGTAATCGTTGCGTTCTCCTTTATTCCTGATATAATGCACTCATCAACAAATAACCTTGTTTCATTGCTTTCATGAAGATAACTGATGTCAGATTTATGTTAGTGTCCTTAACGTACACTCGAATTTTATTTTGCATAATTGCACACGTTTTTTCAAATCCGCTTGTATTACTTGACTTACGCTTGTATTGTTCTTGACTTACAATCTCTTTATATTTCTTTTCTTTTGTCTCGCGCTAAAGATGTTGGTCTATTAGTTTGTTTCATCCGTGAATACTCTTTGAATCTGTTTCTCGGTAATTCATCTTAATCTTTGTGTACCCTTTTCCTTATAACGAAACAGTTTTGTCAAAAACTCCCTTTTCCTTGTCTCCACGGCGGTCCCTTCAATTACCTCTATATCACCAATTCTCACCCGTGACTATTTTCCCTTGCAAACCTCTTCTCCCATGCCATCTTATCTGCGAGCATCTGCAATATTAGAACTTATTCAAATTTCTTCTCTGTCCTCCGTATCTATCTCTCTGGAAACTCATCACAAACCGGCGGTCTTTTTCATTTTTATTGGGACGTTGTGGTCGGGCGTGCTCACCCTCATTTCCATAATCCTCTTGTATCCGGCGCTAGCCCGACTTCAGAGGCGTCGTCAGATCCGCGGTCGACTTACGTCTGGGCGAGGTGGAAGTACAAGCGTGCCACGAGTCGAGGGCTCTCATTGCTCTGCGAAGCTGTGTATACCCTGTGCCTCGTAAAACGTCCTGATTTGCCTCACACGAGAATGTGCTGCTTGGATTTGAATAGAAGTATGCCGCACATGAGACCAGACGAGAACACAAGTTAAGATAAGGTAGAGATAGAGAAACATGAAATCTCATTCACTCTCAATCCACATATGACGATTCCCATTTTTGTCCATTATCACTGGGTTCTACCTGGAAGACATAAACCCGGAATACATCCCCTGAGTAATTACAACTCCTTCTTTTCAAATATTTTAGGAGAGATTCAAGGTGTCGACAGAATGTTTGAAGTCGTAGTCTCCTAATCGTCAGACTGTTCTTGCCCTAAAAGGAAATAAAACATTCCACGGGTAGAGGGCTTTTACAATCATAATATCGTGAAAGAAATTTCTTGTATGCGTAATCATATCTGCTCCTTCAGCGTTCAGGTTAGGTCAGGTACTCACATGCTTATCTTGTTTGGGACTAGGTTTAAAAATAAAATCACGTAAAGGATGCGAGAGTGTGTGGATATTTCTTCCTCTTGAAAACCTGTAGATAAAGTTTGCAAAGATAGAGTTTGCGTAGCGAGAAATGGGATTGTGTTGGCTCCGTCCAACATTCATGATTCTGAAAAATAATGCTAAACACGATATTTTATGAAATGTTATACTAAAAGAGGCAATTTATTTTCAAAGAAATCTCTATGGAAATATTTTGTAGTTTATCTCTGTAAATGTGAACTAACTTTTGTCAAAATCTATTTTAGATATGTAGCATAGAAGAGCTTGAACTTTTGATAGAGTTGGAGGTAAAACTTCTTTATTGAGGATATTAATAAATAATTAATCGAGGAAAAAATTCTTGACAGGTACGGCTGTTTATTTTTACAATGTACTGCGTCTGATGAGCAAACGTACCCGATATGATGAACACTGAAATTTTCAAGAGGCAGTGGCGGCTCGTTTATCAATTTACAAATTGCTACTGCCACCATCACCATCACGAATCGATCATGGTATCCTTTTGATGAATTTAGGTACCCCGTGGAAATCTTGTTTTGGGACCTTGAATATAGTGACAAAAGAATTATGACTATTCTTGTAACATTTGAAGTTGTAGATTTAATTTAGGTGTCTCTGATGCCATAAAGGAAAAGGAAATATGTAATAGATAAAATGTATCTGTAAGATAATATTGAAATATATTTACACGACAAGAGAAAGAAAGTGCAAAAAATCAAATATTTTTATTCGTAGTACAATTCACAAATATTTATCATTTTCAGAGAGGTGATCAAATAAAAAAGAAACATTTTCTCGGAAAATTTTAATACCTCCGTCAGTAAATAAAAAAGGCCGAGTTCCTCCATAAACAACAACACCGTTGTTTCCAGGCATCGCATTCATGAGGAAGCCATTCTCTCAGTGCGCCATCTCTAGACCTCGCCAGCCACTCAACTCCATCTCATATCGACATGATGTGTCCCGTCTCGCGAAATATTCTCGTGGTCGCGGGGAGCGGAGAGGGGACGAGAGTACCAACGTGGATGCGTTTTCTTGCTACATTCTTTCTCGGAGGGGAATGCGCGCGACGTTCTGGAAAAAAATGTTAACCCCGTCTCTACAGAGATGAGAGATACGCGCTCAATATCGACTTCGGAGGAGTAAGTGATAGTGACTTTGCGTGTACTAACACTAAATAACCTGATATGGCACAGCATATGCATCACTCTGTCAGCTTTAAAATACTTTGTGGAGGATGCTTCTTCTGCAGAAGAGCTTTCACGACAAAGGTGAGGAGTGATTGCCACCTAAGACGGATATTTTGAGTGATGCCATCCTGAAGTCCATTTGCTCTTCCAGACAGTATCATCCTGCTACTAACATCACATGGATGTCCGCCAAATGAGACCGAACTAATATCGCTTCATCTTCAAGACCCGACGCAACGTCACATCGAAAAAAGGAAAGAATGAGACAGATGAAAGATCTAACTTCTTCTGGCAGGAATCTCTTATTTATTTGCGAGTGCTAATTGGGGCTTTGTCTTTACTGCACTAATTTGGATCTCGACCTTAGTGAGTATCACTTATTAGCGCCTTCAACTCTTCATCGGAACAATCTTCTCGTTTCCCGCACAAAAAGATCACTCAAACATGGTTGAGGACAAAGAAGATGAAGGGACGTTTTACGAGTGAGCGAGGACCCTTGAAAGTCAGGAATTTGTATTTCAGCGTCTCTTTTCAGCAACATGTTATCAAAGGCGACGAGTGTGTCATCTCCGCCAGGGTTGAGTATGGAGCAACACAAAAGGAAACGAAATGACAGTTTGTAGAGATTATAAAGTCTGCTTTTGGTATTCTGAAGTATGCGCCGGAGCAAAATACTTAGATTATATCCCAACAAAAATGACATTCATTGAAATAGTTTTCGTTATTCGGTACTTTATTAAAAGGTATTGAAGTTTATTGTTGAAATCAATGTAATTGGCAGAAATAGATAATTATTATAGTTATATCGTTTTAGAAAAATAATCTAACTTTTCTCTATTGGTGTTGCGAGACATGATACCAACATGCCAGTCGCCTGAAATGAAACCACTCTTGACACAAAAAATGTCCGGATCCATATTACCTGTTTAATAACATATTGTAGACGGTATCATTCGACGTTTTTATATGTCTCGCAATTACAGCTCCATATTTCTTCTTATAATCCTGAAAGAACTTTGCAAATAACCGGTCTTAAATTTCTAATCTATGTTATTGTCACAAGAATATAAATACACGTAAAAAGGAAACATGATTTACGCCCACCCCAATTTACAATTTACAATTTACGCTGCAAAAACTCGAAATTAGACAGGATAGTCATAACTGAGAAAGCAAAATAAGCTCACTTTTAGAATACCAAAGTAGTAAAAAATCAGCGATTTATTTCACTAACACATTCCTACTCAGTTTTCCTCTGCATGAATAAACGCGTACGTATCATTCTTTTCATGTTCATTCGGAGATTTGTATCTGAGGATTTCTGAGTATTTAGTATTCTGTTCTGTTGTACAAACATAAAACTTCGTCATATCCCAGTTCTGCTCACGTGAGAAATCTTTTGTCGGTGTTATCCGTTGGAAGGTGTGGTCAATCCTCTTGGATCCATAACATTATACACTTTTTCCACGTGATACCGACCACCAAAAACTTCTGTGTTCGCCCTGGTCTCAGATGCCTCCAGTTCCCCGACTTGAACTTCTAATTCAGACCAAGTCATTGAACGAATCTAGTCGTCGCTCGAGAGGGGAATTTCCCCCACGACGTAAAATTCAAACTTGTGAATGAAGTGCGCAAACTACTTCTGACGTTCCCCCCACGTTGGGTATACGATATTCATGGATTGGGAACGCCTTGTATCCAGAAACTTGGAGAGAGAAAAACGCGCGCTTCTCGGCGAAAGCACTGACTCGGCCAAAGCACCGTTTTGTAGGTGATCAGAAAGTAGGTAGAATATAGTATTATAGAAGTAATTTGTAGTATTGCTTTGTAACGATTAAAGTTGAAAAATTATGCGTTGTGTGCATGCTAAATCATCTTTCCGTCTCTGAAGAGGTAGCTTGGCTACTTGTAAATTCCCGCAAATGATTAGCTATGCATTTTTAACGTATTTAGGCAAAGATAAGTAAGTTGGACTAAGATCATTTTACCAGCAACTCCAAGAATAAAAGCAGTGAAAAGGATTTTGGTTGCCTTTATTTTCACACAGACGTTAGACAAAACTATTGAAACAGATTTCCTCTTTACAGATTTTGAATAGAATATCTAATTTAAGGAAAATTCACCAGTCCTATTTTGTCAACTCGAGCGTTATCTGCAAAAGTTTAAAAATATGAGATGTTTTTAAAATATGTGAGAATACATCACAAATTATAAATATTACAGGAAGAGGATCGTTCATTTACCTACACTTTTTGTGTTGAGTCTGACTAACAAGTGGTATTTTCCTCTGAGAGGTTTCTGGTAGGTTATATGTTTTAAGAGTACAAATCAAACAACTGTATGTTTCAGAACTTCCTCATTTCTGTTCCTTTGTGTATGATAATTAATGATAATTCTCATGGCTCTACTACACTCTTACTGAGTTCACATTTGTTTTGATGAAACGTATAGTGGACTTTGTCGTCCTAAAGCTCCACCAAAAAGACTTTGTCGCCTAGTGCTCATTCACCTGTTATTTTTGTTTCTTGTCGAATGGTGACAATGAGCTCGAAGACGATTAGTGCTTGTTGTACTCTGGCGTTGCTGATCAATTTCACCGACGACCTCGTATGAGTATTTCGCGGAAGTGTATCACAAGTAAATAAGGATATATTAAATTCAGCTCCCCGTTTACAAAATACGTCTAATTCTGCACTGTGGGGTTGAATTAGACGTTGAACCAAAAAAGGAATAATAAAAAGTTTCTAGAAGGGTATGAGTCTAAGTACTTGTACAATATTTAAAGGAATGTCAAATTAATATTAACAGAATCATTATATAACGTATGTACTAAACATTTTATAATTATTGAACTAACAAAAACTTCTTATTGTTCTCTGTTCTAACTAAATCCAGAACATCTGCTCCTGTAATCTAAGAAAGATCGTACAGAAATCTACAATGGAATGGTGCGAGCAACATTCTCAGTGATACTCAGTCAACGTTCAACTGATAGGGGAATCCTCCTTCATCTACACAAAAAACAACTTTTAAAACAAACAAGAATATTAAATAATTCATCGATATGTAATAAATGTGGAAAAGGGAAAATATCAAAGACCACAATAGAAACTAGGGTATGAGCTATTTAGAGGATTTATGTAATATAATGTGTTAATCCCACTATGCTATTCTGTACTCGTGTTACGCGAATAAAAATGAATGTATAATCTCACTTATTCATTTTTTCTTGCGTCACCTCGAAAATTGTAGCGTGGCGAACGAGTGGGGAAATTTTCGAGGGAGAACGCGATCTAATTGGAAAGCGAAAGCGAAAAAGGGAGAGACAGACTCTGTATATTGCTGACACGTGGTAAAATGGAAACGAAAAGTTATGGCAGTAATTATGTCATCACTTCTCATTGATTGTAGAGAAAAGCTATTATCCGTTTTGTAATATAAAAGTTTTGTTGGTGGAAAGCTTCCATCACGATGTTGTAAAATTCGCCGTCGGGGCGAGTCTGTGACGAGGGTTGCTTCCTCGCATATTTTGAGTGCTTTATATCGATCAGCGGAGGGAGACTTCTGTACTATGCGACGTATTTAGCTACACATAATTTAAGGGTTGCGTTTTTCTGAATGACGATAGTAAATTATAGATTCTCCCTCCAACTCTAGGAACAGTGGTTCTAGCCCTACTTCGTATAAGAGAGATTACTTGAAGTCAACAAAACTGTTGCGACAGGGTTCTCCCTTTTCTCGAACTGTTTTCTCCTTCACGTAGTTTCACTTCTCACATATTCCCACGTAATTCTTCTATGTTCCATAACAGAGAGGTGAGTCAGAAAGAACTTGAGGAAGCTAGATTCAGAGAGAGGTACATCATTCCCGACACCTAAAACCGGCCTCTACACACAATAACCAATAAGAGAAGAAAATAATATAATAATAACTACAATAGTTAATTATTATCGCATCATGTGTACATTCTCTAATTTGAGCGAAAATATTTCCTTATTATTGCCCGCTACTTGGTCCGATAATGTTTATTCTCTCTTGGCATTATGGCTGTAGCAAAAAAATTGGGGAAATGATTGTTCGGTCGGATGCAGACAGGCAAATGTTGTTTTAATGAGCTACTCTGGAATTTGCCGGTAATATAGAAGGCATTGTTTGTACACTATGAGTGGGGTTTCGTCTCCAAAATCCATTCCATAGCCGAAATGACGCTAATATTCGTTCGTCCACGTTTTTGAAACATACTTTCACAGTACATCATTTCCCTCTTACTTCGAAAGGGCTCTAATGCCCCTGCCGTTGACGAGCCCTAAAGCCCCACACGAAATACTTATTCCGGTAACTAGGGACAACGGAGAAGATTGTAAATCTCACCTTAGATGTCGGTATGTGTATGAAATCGACGAATAACTTTAATTTTTGTAAAAGAACGTTGGTTCACTTCTATTACAAACCATCACACTTCAATGTGCTCTTAAAATAGGCATTTATGAAATAAAGTAATTTAGTTTCATAAATTATATAAAGAGATAAATAAATAAATTTGTTTTAGGAATTAAAATTGACATGTCTTGTCTGAGAACGTAGGTTTACTACAGTGTATTTTGTTATATAACTGTGAATCATATAAATCTGATATTAGTATTCTTTTTAAGATCCCGAGTACATGTAGAGGGAAAGAACTGCGCACAGCCTGAGCGTGTGGTGTGCCATTGAGTGAAGCTCATGGAGATTTGAAGACCCTTTTCTTGCTGCTTGCAGACGAGCCAGGATGGCAACCGAACCGTGAGCACCCTGACTCTGGTGCCGACTATGGAAGACGGCGGGAAGTTGCTGTCATGCCGCGCCAGTGCGCCTCTCATCCCCGGCTCTGACCAGGAGGACCACTGGAAGCTCGACGTATATCGTAAGTGCCTTTCATTCATTTTCATCTTGCACGTCACCGGTAGAGTAGAGGTACTGTTTTACGTTCGGATCACAAATCTGAATTTCAAGAAGTCCGAAACCTGACATTTTCCCCAAGATCCTTTCACACAACGTCAGCATAACCCTATCCAGATATTCCAGCTCTGTCTTCTCCATTTTGAATGTAAGATTTTACTTTGAGGTTGAGGAATCGTTCTCCAGCAAACATATTGGAATACGAATCTCGAAGACTCTTGTAAGGAACATCTCAATATTAATTCCTTATGTCTGAGAAGAAAGATCTAACCCATTTCTTCTCAGATGCTTCAGTTAACTTGCTTTGTCGTCTATTAAGCCAGAACATCTGACTGTAAATTGAAATATAGCGAATGCTTCCTATCTGAGGTTTATGTAAAACTTATTCGATGAATATTTGGTTCGAAATTTCTAGAGATACAAATAATAACAAACTTTTTACGGACGATTAAAATATATTTTATTCTATGAAAAACACACAGCGGTTCTCATGGTTTCAGTCGTTGTCAGGTGGTAAAAAATCGTAACAAGGTTGTAAAATAGTGTAATTGTAAAAAGAACGTAAGTTATTTATTTAGAAAAATAATGTTCAAACTGATTGAAAATCTATTTAGAAGGGCAATCAGTTATGTAAAATGGATATCAACTAGATCAGGTCGCCCCTGTTGCTTCACAAAGTTTAGTGCCAAGAAAAAATTGTGACTTTAGTTTAAGCTTCACTCTTAAGAAATAATGCCCTAAAACTAAAATGATGTGACCACAAAGCGTACTGGATATATAACAATATAACCAAGTGTATCATAAGTAAGCTTGAATAAAACCATGGATTAATTAACCGTGTTTCCTTCTAAATTTTTGGGAGAAAAAATGTTCTGAGAGAAAATACCTCGGTTGAATCTGGTGAAAATTTGTTTTGTGTTGTTCAACATTTGTATTGGGGAAACCGTTATATACGTGTGTGATCCATTTTAACCAATAGTAATGTGTGTCCTAGAAATTGGGACTAGTTGATATACGTTTATTGTTGGATTTATTGGGGAATATAAAGCCATCGATTGGAGACCCATGCGGAGAGGGATTATGTTTTGTTTTTCGTGATTATCCATCAACTAAACAACCGATTTGACACATTTCTTTTCCTCTCGTTTTCCAAAAGAACTGAACAATTTCCCGTAAAGGACAATTGCCGAGATCTTAAGTTTGCTTTCTGTATAGAGTATTGGTGTCCTATACTCGTTTGTATTAGATTGGTTCTATTAAGTGAATTTTTTTCTTCCAATACTTTTCTAATAATCCTAAGCGAAATAGGTGTGAACATTGCAGTAATCGCATTACTTTTCTTCCCACATGTGTTACTATCATTATGGTTTTAAGATAAAATGTTGCAGTCAATATATTTATGAATGGTGACCGTACGCGTGTTTTTTTCTTACGAAATGATGATACTGGGTACCAATACGGGCACTTCATACTCGGTTTATGCTGGGAAAAGAAGATAACTGAGAATTTTTTATATATCTGTAATAGTAGATAATTCTATTCATTAGTTTTGTAATTTATTGTTTTCATATCTCTCGACGCTTCCCTCTGAAAAGAAACTATTAAAAAATATTCTAGTTCCAACCTTATTTCGTCTTTCGTTTATTTATAGTCAACGTTTTTCTAGACGATATCGACACGAATTGAACATTGGAAAATAGTTACTTTACCAGCTTTGTTTAAATCTTGATGCAAAATTAATATTAAATCGTGATTTTTATAGAACTGGTTTTAAAGAAATCTTTTACGTATAACTAATTAATATTTACTGTTCCAAAAATGATTGGTTTAGATAGGAAATAAGCTACACGCAATTTAAGCATTGCTTCTTTGAATAGTGTTGCTCCTACGCTACATTCTCAGTTGTGTTAGGAAGGGAGAACTAGAAATGAAAGTGAAAACAGCTCTCCAATGCCTCATTTTCACTCTTCCTCTTTGTAGCGGCAGAATACGTTGCACGCCAGGACGCGAACTAGGGAACACCCTGAAGAGCTGATGAGACCTCTCGCAACTAATTGCACGATGCGTGAGAAGGCAATGCAGTCGGTGCAACGGGCTTCGACCTCCGCTTGACGAGGTCCTCCGCAGCCTCCTGACTCCGGCGTTCCCCGCTGCCCCTCCGTTTGCCGCCTCGGTCCCCGCACGCCACCCGATCGATGGTCGGGTTGCGACGTCATGCGGCCCGCCCCGCTACAGCGCCGCGCCGGTCCCCGCCTCGACGGACAGGACCGCGGGTCGTCGACTGCGCCTCCGCGCTTCCCTCTCTCTCCGCACTCATCATTCCACTCTCTTAACCCTTTCCATTTATTAAATGAGGTTTACTTTCCTCCAAAGGGGAGTATAGTAATCGTGAAAAATTCCGATGTGGAGATTTTGATGGATCTTTGGGAATTTAGCTCCCCAAAGTACAGGCCGACCATTTGCTCAATAGCTTGTCTTTGAACTCGTCTGTTTGGAAAGTTGAGATCGTATTTTCTGAGGATTCAGTAATGGGAAGAAACAAAGGTCTGCATTATAGCTAATAACGAGTTCGCAAATATAAAAATGTATACATATGGAAAATGAAATGAATTTTCGTAAATAATTAGTTTTATAGAATATGAACATAACACGGACCTTATAGATTAGAACGAGACGATTAGACCTCCGCCATCGTCAACCCGAGAGATCTCCTGGATATCCTGTAAAATATCAAAACATTTTAATATTTCTGGGGAAAAATTCGTTATTGCCCTGATGCTACCACCTGCACTCACAAATTTTGTGACTTTTTCCCCAGAAATATTGCAATTTTTTATATATATTCTTCAACGTCAATCTGGAAAGAGTCGTTAAAATCGTAACAACGTGAGAAAGTATTTGCAGATAGCGTGCGTTGCCACAAATTCCAAGCAACCTTCGTGTCATCTTTCATTGCGAAGTCCTCGCTTCATAAGTACCTCCTGAAGGGATACAAACGAATGGTGATTATCAAGCGTTGGGATAAGTGAAAAGGAGGGATTTGGAAGTTACTCGTTGCGTGTTTTTACTCATGCACACAGTTTGCGGTCGTACAATCTTATTACGCTCGTCAACCACTGCTATCGAATATTTTATTGTAGACCCCTGACTTCTATAAAGAGCTGACAACAAAAATAGTAGATAGAGAGAACAACAAAAATCATAGAAAAGAAACAAGATAACACCATTAGATTTATAATTTGGTCCTGCATATACTTAAGTGAAACATTTGGTTTCATTAATGATGTTAATTTCTTTAAACCTGAACTGTTTGGAAAAACGTGATATTTTTACGGTTTTTGCTGATACATCGACTTTATTAATTTTATAACATAATGTGAAAGTGCCAAAAATAATTCTGAGTGATAAATAAAACCTTGTTTTCAGTTAGCGGCCAGTGATGCTTTACAGTCACGCGCGTTGTTGCCGTGCGTATCAATCCACTGACGGTATAACTTCATCAGCTGTGGAGTCCAGTATTGTGACTGAATACGACATCGGCAACAACCGCTGGCCGATTATTCAAAACAGAGTTTTATTCATCACTTGCTGGATGCTGAGTAAATAGTTTTAAACATTTTAATTGAATTATAACGTAATGATGGCATTCTTCTGAGTGCGACAGAATAATTTTTTCGCTTAATAATGTGTCTCCTCAGTTTTATCAAAGTTTTTTAAAAGCATTGATAACTAATTTTACTTTGCATATAGAAGCTTCAAATCAATAAATGTTGTCACAAACACAACAGTGACCATTCGCTGAATAAGAATTATTTTTGACACTCTTAGTTTATTTTATAAAAAGTAATGAAGTCAATGTACAAGCAAAAACCGTAAAAATATCACGTTTTTTTACATTCAAGATTTTCAAAAATTAATATTTATTCATAAAACCAAATTTTTCACTTGTGGGTATGCAAAACAAATTATAAATCCAGTGGTGTTTACTGTTTTTTTCTACGATTTTTGATCTGCTCTCTACAGCTATTAGAAGTCAGGGGTCTACAAAACATTTCTATAGTAGTCACCGCGCCCTTACTGTTTCACCGAAAGATCTGGTAGGAATGTTTCATTATGATGGCATCGGACAAATTAATCGATAATTGGGGATAGATATAGATGAAGATAGCTATAGTTGTTAAACTATTCATTTGAACCTCTCTCTCCGTAGAAAAACTGGTCATTCCTTTGCACCATGAGAAAGCGAATTTTAATATTCAAGTCAACATTCAAATAAAAATAATTTTCTTGAGAAATCTATCTTGATTGGAAGATTGCACTATTTACCGTAAAAATTTGAGAAAATATTTGAGAAAATGTCCTTCACTAAGTCAAAAGGAAGGCATGACAACATAGACGTACACATCTTTTAGAAGAAGGACTTTGATTTTCTGAATTCTCTCTTACTAATGGAAATTGTTCCGTATCATTAACTGAATTTAACGTTCATGTACTACATTGGTTAAATCAAACTTATAAAAAAACTTTTTGTGACTAATGTTTTAAGATATATTCGTCAAATAGTCTTACGTTTTTTACAAAAAATGACAAGCACGAACGTTAGGATCGTACCATTGCTACCCGAAGTAAACATGCAGGATGAAGTTAAAATCACAGGATCTGTTTTCTAAAATTAGTTTTCTCTTGAACTCTAAAAGAAATTATTATTCTGGTCGCGTTCTTTTTCTCGGATTACGCAAGCAGGAGTTAAATGGGTTGCAAAATGGAATATTCTGTCACTTTACATTTTGAACCGTGATAAGGGCGAAACTTTATAAGGAAATATTTTATTTGTGCTGTGAGAAACTGTTATGTTGTGTTGCAGCATATTGATAGATGTATTGTTCAATACATTATACGCTATTTCAACGTATTTGAGAGAATATAGTAAAATGAGTTGTTAATACATGCACATATTTAATCTAATTTTCCACGTAAACGGAATTACATAAACAAATGGCTACATTCGAAAATTTCGCCTATGGACGTGAATTGTATATAACACCCCTTCTGGTGTTATTTTAGCGATTAATTTCTCTGGATGATTCATGCTCGGCATATCGTAACGCAAATCATACTTCTGGATTAAATAAACAACGTAGGAGGAAATGACGATTACATCAGCCAGGAGGAAATGGTGCGTCGAAAGTTGCTGTGTGCACGAGCAGATAAACCACTGAAATGATCATAACTTCTCCAAGCCTCTCCAATTTGTCTGTGTACTTTTCTGAAAGACCACAGCATATTAAGTAGGTTAATTAAGAGAGTAATTAGAGCTAAATCTCTTCCACATGCTGGAAGTACTCTCTTCTCATAATCAAGGGCAGAGTTCACTTCTCTTCGTCGACCATACCCTGAAACAAGGCAACTATTGATTGACAGGACTGGTAATTTCCTCTTCACTGGACGATCTCTCCATTCGTTTGCCTTTCTTTATTTTTTATCATCGCTCCCTAGTGTACCGTTTTGCTTCTTGCTCTTCCTTCTCCTGTCATTTAATTATTATACTTTTTTCATTACATTTTAATGTGTTATGTCTTATTGGATATACGAAATATTGCGTGTATCAAAAAAATTAATAAAGTGACTTTTGTATTTCCTTCCTAATCTCCATATCTATACGAACGTCCAATGAATGACAGAAATATTTTATAAGATGTAAAGAGACATTTTTGATGAGTAGTAAAAATTGCAATGGAAACAGTATTTCATTGAAATCGAATTATCTTGGACAAGTAATATTACTTTTTTGTACATTTCTAATAACATTAAACCATTTTTCTTTCGCTCTCTCTTGCTTTTCTTTTCCTCATATTTTGGTCATTCCACCTGCTCCCCGATGTACTGTCGAGCTCTTCCCAACACTGCCACAGTGCACGCCACATGCAATTGTCTCTGTCTTTTACACTTCCTCTACTTTATCCTCACGTCCTCTCGCATTCCCGCCCTCTCTCGCTCAGTTCCTGCCCCATGTTTCCCTCGCAGCCTCGCGATCTATGCAGTTCCGTCCTGCCCTCTCTTCTTCTCCTTGGCGAAGGTTCCCCGCGTCCTCACCCCGTCCGCACTTCCGTCCCACCGCATCCGCCCCACGACCGCCCCGGCGTCGTCGTCGGTGCGTCAGACGAGCGTCCCATTATACCCTTAATGAGAGTCGCCGTGTGACGTCATTGCGGAGTCGCTCTACGCGCAGAGACGATCTGGGAGTCGCGTCCCTCCACTCGATGTCTCATATCGCCTTAAGCTATAAGGTCGAACGGCGGCAATCTTGTAACCATGTTCTAAGAAGTGTCAACAGACGTTTGTTTCGTTCACATGTAGGTATCTGTCAGTATATAAGTATCGGTTGTATTTAGTGGCTAATATAGAATATTGAACTCATTCGATAGAAGCAAATGCTGCATCGACATTCACGAAAGAAAACTAGGGAACCGAATCAATGCAGATCGTGAATTAAATAAAGTACACGCCAGCAATGAATTGGTCGTTTACTGAACTTGAACTTACGCGTAACATGGATACAGTGTCCTTGCAAGTCCCGAGGTTTACGACGAGCCTGCGGCCTGCGTGTCCCGGTGTCACAGCCCGCGCTCTAAATCGGGGGAATCCCGTCGCCACGCCCCGACCCCAGGGCTCAGCTCTATCCCCCCCTCCCTTCCCAACGGCGGTGACCACGCTCCTGCCCTGCTCTCCCCACCCGCCGGCGTTCTCGCGTGCTTGTTGCAGCTGCGCTCGCCGTCCGTTCGAGATATATCGACGATAATTGCATGTACGTTGCGCCCTCGGAACGCGCCGCGCGGTGGTGTGGGGCAGGCGGTAAGAGGGGGGCAGGGAGGCCGGCTTCTCTCGCAGCTGATCACCGAGCTGCGTGTGTTTTTGCAATATCCGTTGGAAACCGCGATGAAAATCAGACGGGAGCGTTGAAGGTCTAAAAGGTCGCAAAATAGGATGCCGCAAAAGCCGGACTTGGGTGATTCGGATAAAAATGAGGAGACGGATTCGTTCGCGGATGAGTGTGTGGAGGGTTGTAGAATTGATCTGTCAGATTTTCCCTAGCAGAAATTGGAAACTCAGAATCCACTGTTCTCTGTACTAACACGATACGTGATCATCAATTTACTCCCGTCAGATTTTCAATCCAAAGTGGAACATGTGGATCTACAGGGTTTAGTCCTTCGTATCGTTTGTTTTTGACAAGTTGGGGTACCTGAACTGCAAACATTCTCATCTTTTGGACGTATATTATGTTTCATTGAAATGTTTAAATATTACATCTATCTGCAAACATTTTTATTTTAGTTAATTCGTGTACCCTCAGTAACCTTTAACATTAAAAAATGTGTAATTATGTGTTTTGTTATTTTACGCTGCTTTATAAAATATAATGCACTTTTTGAAATATCATTTTTCACGTTTTTTCTCCTTTTTTTTTACTTTCGAAGTCTTATCTCTCCTGGCGAAATTTCTAGTAATTGATGCACATAAATTATTTTGGTTTGACTGAGATTATGGAATTATTGCGCTGTATAAGAAGTCACAAATTCCAGATTTAAATACATCATGAGATAACGGCTTTTGGATTTGTGTCTGGATATTTTCCTCACAGTTGAACATAGCTCAGTATTTCCCGACTCGGCGTCAATGACTTCCATAAAGTAGGAAATTGAAACTGAGTGTTATTAAAATAATTTGATAGCGGGAGAATGAGAGTCATATATTTGGTATTTGTTATGATTTTACAGCTCGTGCAAATGCAACAAGCGAAGTTTTTCCGCAGTGAATGTTGTTCGAGCTTCATTGCAAAAACAAAACACGACTTACTGTGTTGCCATCCAATAGGTAAAATACACAAAGCTCGTGATAGGATTTGATTACGGTTTAATGAAGTAACGTGAGAATGAGCGCTAAATTATCTGAAATATCAGAGTAGTAGTATTAGAGCTGGTGTTGATTTTGCGTGGATGTAACATGATCCCCGGGGTACTTCCTCCTGTTTCCTTGCCCTTTTACAAGAGAAGGATTTTATACAGATGTATAATTTAATATGCGTTTCTTCTTAATTCAATTTTCCGGGCAGATGATCGTATCTTTCTGTATCACAAGAGTATTGTTTTCTCTGTGAGTTCCGGATAGTATTAATAGTATGTCGGCGTCCTTTACAAAATTTAACCACAGGATTGCCATCTCGACGTCATAATTGTGTAATGATCTTTGGTGATCTTTCCGTTCTATGATATAATTATTATGCCTGGTATTTATACAAATTTCCTGAGCACAGTTTGTTTCTTCTTATGTTCTTTTGAGCAAAGATTTTTGTTAAATCATGAATAAGCTTTTCGTGGTGTCATACGAATGACTTAAAATATTAATGATTGTGAAGACAAGTAACCTCAACTCTCCAAATTTGATCTACTCTCTCGACTTTCCTGATTGTTTTTGAGTATCGATCATTTGGGATATATTATTGCTCAAGTATTTAACATTAAGCTCTTCCAAATCACACAGAGACACACAGTGTATGTTTCTGTTTTATTAACACCAATCGTGTTCAATTAATAACTGTACAAAAATATTTCTTCATTTAATGTAAATAATACCTTAATTATGGGGATCAATATCGTAACTGGACAGTTATTATCCTCTACCAGATGCCTGGATAACCTGAGCAGTTGTCTGGCTTAGAGTATTTTGAATAATGTTATGTGATCAATGAGATTAAGTTAAATCGTGCGTTTTAAAACTTCGGTGATATTTTTTGCAGTTAAAGACATTAAATCAATATAAAACGATTAACAATAATCTAACCTGAGATCCTAACCCTGCGTAGAAGATAATTTTGTGTGATGTTTTATGATAAAGAAACATGTGGTGGACCTATTATGTTTTTCTGTAATTCACCGATTCTTACCTCGCACTTCTGGAAGAAGCAAACCATGGGTAAATTAAAAGTCAAATATCAATTTGAGTATCTTACACTCCCATGCTTTTTCAGAATAATTTGTAAAGTTTTTGCCTATAAATTGAAATTGAGCATTTTAACGTTGAATTTATTTCCTTTTCATATTAATATACACATATACAGCGTTAGTATCGAGTGATCTATATTGTCTATTGCTTTTCACAAATCGAAATATGTAACACAGTATGATACAACCCTTCGGTCCTCCTATATTACACTCATCGCCAACACCCTATCGTAGAGATAGTTTTATCTTTTTACCCGAAATCAAAATTGTTAAAGATGTTTAACAAAGATGTACAACAAAATTTAAATTAACTTAAGATGCACGCTGCTCGAAGGAAGGTGTTATTTATTTATTTGTACAGCAACTCTTTACCCAGTACCTAACATAGTCATTATCAGGGATTAACTTTACTTGTTTAATGTTTTTCTTGATCCTCTATCCTTTATTATAATTTCACTATCATAACACAAAATGCACACTAACATTCAGTGCAACAAATTTAATAATTGTTGTCAAAACTCTTTTTACAAACGTCACTTGTTGGGGATGTTCGTTCCTAATTTTGGGGGATATGGAAATTTCGCAATACAAAAAGCACATGGTCTCTGGTTTCGGAATCCTCGTTATTACAACAGACATCCTCTTGTACAACGTTAATTTTCTTAAGGTACTCGTTGAAATTCCCATGACAGCAGAGGAACTCGATTAAGATTTTATTCGGTACTGCCTGTCTACCTCTTCACGATTCCACCTTATCTGCCAGCATTCGATTAATTTTCTTTTTAATATTCATTTCCAGTTATTCCTGTCTGCACTTAAATCCTCACCATCAATAGTTGTTATTTCTCCTTGTAGAAGGAAGGTGTTGATTCAAACTGGTGCAGTCTTGAGATAATAACTTGTGTGTCTATTCACACAGACGCGTCACTGACCGCGCGGTCCACACCTGTCCCGGCTGAGCCGACTAATGCCCAGAGCTCAAGAGGTAGATATGAGTTCAGTTGGCGGAGCGCTCCACTATTCATTTCGTACACTTACTACATACTATCCACCGGAAAGATATTGCCTGTCATTCTGACAATAGAAATATCATTTTACAATCAACTCCGGAGTCTGAACCTTCCAATCTGGCTGATTAACGGTATATCGCTTGACGTACTTTTGACATAACAACCATAGAACGCTATTTTCACTTGAGATTCAGTTTGATTTCCTCTGTCTCACCTCTTCATTCAGAGGCTGGACTGGCAATATGTCATCAAGACGCCTGTAAGAGAATGCCGCAACGATAAATGAAAAAGTACCAGGGCAGCCGTCTAATTTCATTAAGCCTCCGGCAAATGGATCATGGGCTCTTCCGAGCAAACGTGTGAAAAAGGGAGATGTTTTTAAGTAATGCTAGACAATGAGATGTTCGAAATAGTAGTGGCGGTCTTATCGGGTCAATTCAAAACACGACAACTCTATAGTCCTCGTGCAGTAGCGGCGGCGAAAGCCGTACCAGCAGCAGCGACGATTTTCACGGAAAGGGATTGCTGTGACGAAAGAGCTAAAGTAGCAGCTTCAGCGACGTGGGTGGCTCGGCGCAAAGGAGACTAAGGGGACGGATGAAGCCGGGCCGCGCCGCGCTCGAGCGCTCGCATACCCAGCGCCATCGTTCGGAACAGAAAAGTGGAAGGTTCAGTGACTGTCTCTTATACNCTCCCGTGGTTTGTTTGGGTAGTGTGAGGTAGAGGCAGCACAAGAGCAACACTCAACTCCAGTTCAAAAGAATAACTTTGTTAATTATTTGTATCTGAAATAGTTAATTCCAGTGCTTAGTATTGTACTAGTAAACGAACTAAATTATTATACACTAAATTAATAAATACGACCTATTTGGTATATTTAAAATCCTTTTCAATCTTGAAAACATTTTTTCAACAGGTTTGTGGTTTCATCAGAGGTTTAGTGAACATCGAAATGGCAGAAGAAATTAATTTATAAATTATTATTTCCCGTTTGGTAGAATGTGAAGAAATTTGAAGGAATTAAAGGAAATTTGGCAAGATAAAAATTGCTGCAGGCCAATGATTAGAATAGCATATAAGTGTATCATACTTCATTATTCGCTTTCAACAAAATTTCCATTAGGCCTGGAAACAACAAACTAGTTTCTCTATAATTTTCGGTGTTGAGAGTTCAAATGATTTTTGACAAATTTGTTTCAATTAAATACCCATCACTAATCTAAAAAATAACTTTGAATATTCTCGGATAGTTGGTTTAATTTATCAATTATTCAATAAAGAATACAAACAATAAATTATGGATAACTGGTGCGTGCCGTATTTGTCATTTCAGTCGTGAATATTGTGTGATTGGATTTTGAATCGAATATCGGAAAATTAATATTACCTCTTCCGTACATATAAACTATTAAAATGGATACTAGTTTTTTTTGACCATGGAAATAATCAACGCTATTTTGAAATAAAACTGTTTCAAAACTCTCTTTTTTTTAAATAACTATGACAGTTTTGTCGAATCCGAGTTTTGATTATTTTATGAATGTGTACAACATGTCACGATTGGCGGACGGGTCGTGGTTGGTGCGTGTGGCTACGAAGGAGTTTTACTGATGAAGAAGAGATGCAGGGTTGGGGAAGGTTTGTAGCTTAGGTTGCGATGTTTACGATCCAGAGCACCGACAGTCAGTTCCAGCAAACGCGAGTCTGGAGAATGAGCTATGCTACCCGATAAATCGGCGAGTACTATATTCCTTTCATTAGTCTTCTCGATTCATTCAACGACCATTCATTATATCTCCTCCTCGTGCATGAAACAGTTCACTTAAGTGACTTATATCGTTATTTTAAAATATTCGCCAACACTACTTATCGCAATACTTAGGACAATTTGTCAAAATTAAACGACTAGGACTGACGTCATTAAACGACAAGAGTAAATTGTTGGAAACAAAATTGATATGTCAGGCTTTTGTACATTACGTAGAACAGATTGGAACAATAAAGGCAGCGATGCATGAAACAAGCAATGACGGCTAGCAAAAAATTAGCAACGCTGGAAGAAGCGACAAACAGACACGCTTAAAGGGTAAAAAGCGAAGCACGGATTCAAGGGAGAAGCGGAGACCCCGGAATGACGATGTTGCAAACGGGGATTTTATAAATTTGTTGTAGAATTGAGTTTCATCGTGTGTTGTAAAAATTTTGCGAATAAAGTAAATTGAAATAAAACTAAATTATCACAATATAATTGCTTAAGGTTATAGTAATGGGTGCGTCAAAAAATTATTTTAAACTCTGTGGTGGATTCTGTGTAGGTGTTTTTACAGATTTTTTAAAATTATTCCTAGTTGTACTTCCTTGTACCTGCCAGTTGGTCAGAGATATAAACTGAAAATTAGTTTTCTAAATTTTGACATCGTTCAAATTCAAAAAAATATTGTTAATGTATTGAGAGAAAGATATTCCTGTGCCCAAAACATTTGTCGTAATTATTTTCACTTCCAAACTACTACTTGATCTAATATCGGAGGAGGTATAGTCTGCTTACGCTTATATTTACCAAGACTCATGGATAAAATGTTTCAGTCTCTACTCATCCCGGAAATTGCGTACGGAGCGGAAATATGGGGCGCGGGGAATAACGATATTTTAAAATCGCTTCAAACGAAATATCTTAAAATGGTAACGGGCATTGCTCAATGCACAGCAAACAGTGGCATTTTATGGGAATTTGGGTTGCTTCCCATTGAACTAACTGTACAATTAAGAGCAATTAAATATTGGCTTTCGGTAAGGGCAGGTACCAGGAACCCACTTGTAACTCAGTCTTACCATTGTAATACAGAAGGAAAATGGGACAGGCAAATTAAAAATTTAATTCATAAAGCAGGAATCACTTGTGTGAGTCAGAATAGTCCATCGTTAAACGACCTAAAATATATTAAGAGAAAACTCCAAGACTTATACCGTCGTGAAATAGAAACTAATAGACTGGAAAAGAGGTCACTTATCGTGCAAACCTTAGTAGCTGGACAATGGGGCAGAAAACCATACATTGACTGTCTCAAATCAAAAGAACGATCGGGTTACGGATGGTTTCGCGTAGGAGGGTGGAAATTAAGAAAACTGAGGGGGGATCGAGACTCTATTTGCCCACTTTGCGGGGATCAAAATGAAGATTGGATTCACATTTTACTAACATGCCCGAAAACAGATCAAAAACGAACTTTTATCCAAGTTGGTGCATTCCAAAATTATCACATTAACGTAGATNGTTTTGTTTCAGGCGAAGACATGTTGAGAAGACCTTCCAAGGCATTACGTCAATTATATGTTCTTCTTTTTTTTAGTATTGTAAATAATTGAATTTTATTTTAATCTTTATTTCTATGACAAAACTGGTATATTTTACATTATAATTTATTTCTCTTATTTAAGTATCGTTTGTAAATATGTTTATATTAATTGTATATATTCGTGTCCTGACCGTTGGTTTCCCGTGGTTCCCAACGGTGCTCATTGAATCGGTAGTTTCAGTATACTTAAAAGATATTTTACAACTAAATAAAACAATATTAAAGATGCACTAAAGGATATAAATAATAATAATAATANATTTTAAGTTCAAAACAAAGATTTCCAAAAATTAAAACTGCAACTATCCGTTCAATGAGAGTGAATACCAGGGCATTGTATGCACAGCCCACGGCTCTACTTAAGGGGAATTTTACAGGCGTACAGGCAACAAAAAGCCTCGCCACACATTTGTATATAAATAATATTTGTAAATAAAGCGCCCTATTGAAATGAAATGAAATATTTACGTCCTTTGAAATGTAGAGCTAATTAATTTCGCAGCAAGTGACCAAAACATTGATGGACACATCAATTGCTCGAGTACGTTTAACCAGAATCATTATAATCACTATTCTCATAACCGACCTCATATTGCTTGAGCGAGACCCACTTTGGCTATGAGGTCCTAGGAGAGGAAACTAACCTTACGCCTTTTAAGCTCCCTTTCGATGTAATCCTCACGGTCCGCAGGATATGCTTCAGTTGAGTGCTCATGAACTCACCCAGGAAATTAGTGGTAGAGCCAACCTCTCTAGGTGGGTGTATCGCCTATGGATACTGTGGTTGAGCAGTTGTCCAACTTTGGTCACAGGGACGAGAAAGTCAAAGACATGAAATTTACGGTATTTCACCTGGCTAAATGGACGTAACTAAAGCCCACGCCAATGCTCGTACGTTCGAATAGAAACTGACGGAATGATATCGCACTAATATGCACTAGATTGCAGAGGTAAACTTTCCTATTACTTGAAATATATGACAACAATTGTAATCGTATTAAATCCATGAATTTGGGATCTCATTTTGTCTAAGGATTCGGATGGACATCTAGTGCTGTATGGGTGTAAACATCCTACTCTCCCGGTAATTCAAAAATAAATCAAATCGAAACTTTTATAATTAATACGAACAGAAATAGAATTCTGAAGGGATTTTTCCCTTTCCTTTCTAACAATATACGTGAGTGATTATGTTTTCAAATTGAGGTGTTTGTATTGTACACTTGTATCTGCATCCTAAATCTGTGTTAAAAATTAATTTAGTACAGAATGATGATTCTTGCCAATTTTGCAATTTCATAAGTGTCTAATTTATATTCATTATTATGGACCAAACATCGTTTCAATCGTAAATTAATTTAATATCTAAAATCACGTTTAATTTCATTTCTCGTTCGAAATGAATAAAACGTGAAAGGAACAAAAAATACCATCAACCATAACCAATGATTTTTTTCTCGAAGGATGAGAATCCTTTCATTTGTATAAAGAAGACAAGAAAAAAAATATTGTTAAGTGGGGGCACTCTTAATTTTTTCTGCATCCTTCGACTCTGGTATTTCATCTCGCAAAGCATCGTACCAGTCCAAGTTTTGTGACAAGCAACACCGGCGCGAGAAGAAAAGAAAAACAAACTGTGTTTATGTCGTGGTTTCTAACCTGAAAATAAAAATTTGTTTTTCGCTTTGTCATCAGACGTTTTCAGCAAAGGTTCCTGGTACACTCTATTTTGCTTCTTGTCCTCAATTCTACAAAGTATTAATGAAATGTTGTTACATGAAGTACTCCAGATTACTTCTCTTAACGAAGTATTGTCGGAGGATTTCTGATCTCCACCGTATTTCATAGCAGAAAACAGCTCGCAGAAGTATGCTTTCTCAGAACAGTGGGATATAGCTGAAAATAGCACTGGAATTAAGTCCTCTTGTTGTTCACGGTTGGAGGGAATAGCTCGATCGTAAAGTCGCAAATGTATATAAATAACTTGTGAATGAGTTCATCACTTTAATCGCTGCCCCCCCCCTTGTTTATTCACTCGTTTCTTTTGTCGTCCGGGATCCGTTCACCCCTCAATCTCCCGCTGCGATCAGCTCCTCCCCACCATTCCCCACGTCGTGTTTTCCCTCCCACGACCCACCTGATTTACAGTTATTAATCCAGTCGGTTGTTGATTTACGGACTACATCTGGCTTACATGAGACTAACGTGATTGACTGGTTGGTTGAATTACACGTTGATTCCTGAAAACGATTAGTTCACTGCATTGATTAATTGATTCATGGTCCAATGCCTGTTGCTCGCGTAAGCATTCCTCAATTGGAGGGATAGGAGGTGAGATATCCCCCACTTCCCGGGCCCTGAGTCTCATGGACTGGCGAGACGTAATTCCTCTGCCATTGGGATACTTGGCAGCCGACTTGAAGCTCCGTGTCGTAAACGCAATTTCGACGCGAGTTCCATGGGCAGTGAACGTTCCGTCTTTCTGCAGTTTTAATGCTCCGGAAGAAAATAAAGGTTTTGCCTCGCCATTCAAACGTGCGTTCGTCAAGGTGCATTGTTTTTATGGAGTCAGCAGTATATTTTTGTAATTAAGGAGATGAAAATCTCAGGAGATGAAAATCTCAGGAGATAACGAGATAAAAAATCTCTGCCTTTTGTGGAACACTTAAGTGGAAAATTATGCTTCGTGAATATATTATTTAACGATAAACTTCTTTGAAGAGATAATGATTTTATATTATCGCCTCATTTTGCCTTACTAATATTGACCTTAATTTATTTTACTAAATTAATAAAAATTAACAGCAATGAATATTAAACTAATTACTATGTTTTCATTTTAAATGCTAGAACTGAAATGCCATGCATATCACTCGACTAATACCAGCCAATAATTTTAAATTGTATGTATAGCCACTGTATCATTCTTAGTATAGAATCATTATTGTAGTATTTGTAAATGGGAGTTGTAGCGTGCTACTGAAGCTTATTTACATGGATAGGAGGTAGGAGTTGGTTGGTAGTCTGTTGTTAGTAAGTGGGCTGATAAGCTGGGTTTACCAACAACTTGGCCTACGTGGAGGTGTTAGTAGATGTAGCTAGTAATAGTAAAAGTTAATGATACTAGGAGTGCTAGGAGGTGGATAGAAGGAGGAGGGTTCGCTGGAAATGTGAAGAGCAACAATTTTTTTCTGGCTCCCCATCGGGAGTTGAACCCGGGATATCTTGATGATGAGCAAGAACGCTGACATCTAAGCCATCGGAGGGGCAATTTTTATTATTAGAAATAACATAAGCGTATGGGGAGAAAAATCATAATGCATCGATAACATGGTATTTGTTGTATTCGGCAGACACGGAACATTTACTTGGTCTTCATCGAAAAACGTGAAATCATTCTCGTTTCGTTCTCTCTATAATAAAAAGAAGCCAGCCATGTTTAAAGAATCAAACAATTCTCAAACAATGAAACACATCTTAGAGAAAATGAAAATGTAATTCAATGTGCTTTGTCCCAGATGAATTTCTTGCTCGTACCTCGGCTTTCCTGACTTGTAAAATTTGCACGAGAAAAAGAAAATTGCTTCTTCTACTACGCACATTTTCTCCTGAAATAAAACATCGGCTGTAACAGGTTAACAAAGAGGTTTTATATTTAAACCTGATCTGTTTAAGAGGTAAATATTTAACAGGGTGTTGCAGACTCCTCCTGCAGAGTTTCTTGAGAATTAAAGTATCTCTCCCATGTCGCTTATTGAACCACTCGTTCTTAAGCTATTTGCTAAAAGTTTTTTGATTCTCTTAAAATATATTTTATTTGTACTACTAAATAATGCGTTTGCAAGAATTATTACGTACAAAATTTGTCATTTTTTAATATTACACATTGCTCGTATAAACATTTAGTCAGAACGTATTCGAATGCGAGGAATGATTAAATTTGCTGGAAAATGATTATAGGAGGTCGTCTAAAATGATACAATCGTTTAGTACATCAAAACCAAGAAGATGTTTAATCAGATTATTTTGCTTCAAGTGTATGACGTACACAGTACTGCTCAATGTTCGAGTGTACACAGCTGAGTCGTACCAGTAGTCTCACCTATAACATCGATTTTGTCAAACAAAAACGGGAATATTATTTTTCATCCAATTTAATGATCTCAGTTTTTTTATTCGGGACACCGTATCAATTAAAAGTTGTGCTGAGAGTTCAGAAATCTCATTTATTGGCAAAATTACGTCCCTTGGTCCTCTCATTACGGTAGTAATATGTTGTAGGCTGTCATTAAAATACAAAATGCGGCTGTTTCTTCCTTACATTTAATCTGAAAATAGACAGCCTTCAGGTTTTCCGGACATAACTTGAATTAGTTTTCTTGCTGATATAAGTGTCACATAATTTAAAAGTTTGTAGGAAATTCGAAAATACGTGAAAAAATGGGCAAATTAGATTTATCACCCATAGACAGGAATATTTTCTAAATTCAATTGTGAGGGTTTGGATATATCGTATTTTAAACAATTAGAAATTGAATTAATTGAATGTTAATTTCATATCCAATTTTTTACTTATGAACTTCAATTTTCTGTATCAGTTTCGAATTCCATTCTTAATTAAATTTGTAACTGACAATAAATGCATAGTCTTTTTATTATAACTATTTGCGGCAATGATAAATGGTAAGATTTAATTTTACTAAAAGATCAAAGACGAAGACACTGTGACTCGGAAGCTTTATAGAATCTTAAGCGGAAAATATAATGTGTAGAAACAGATGAGGTCTCTCCAATTCTTTTTAGCGAATGTATCATTAGGGATTTGCATTACTACCCGCTTTTAACGCATGGGATTCGTAACTATTCCATTTACTTCTGTTCATTTATCTCTTTTGGCCGTTCTGCGTCGTGTAGCAATGAAGAACTCTGCATTATACACGAATCCCAGCTTTGGTTTAATATCCCTGACTCTGTCAGTCGTGCCATACGGTATATTTCCGTTGTCAATTGTGGGGAAACAGGCGCAATGCTCCACTGGAAGAGGTCCAGTGAGAGCTGGGAGGGAAGAGAAGCGCAGTTAGCATGCTCATTAATTGAGAGCCATGGCTGGAAGAGGGGAGCGGAAATGAGGGGGTGGCAGCGGGGGAGAGCGAAGAGGAAATGGCGGGTCGGGGTTAGGGTTAGGGGGAAGGGAGGAGAGGAGAGGTTGGAGGGCTTTGGCTGCCTTTCAACGCCTCTGATCCCTCCACGCCCTTCGTTTCTCCCTACTTGCACGCCTCACTGACCTTTTGACCTTGAATATCTCACTTTCGGCGCCATCTGCCGTACAGTTATAATTTTTCCGTTCGCCTTGGTGACGGTTTCATGAAATTTGTTAATTAAACCATTCCGATGAATATGCACTAGTAAATATGTATTGCTCACCTTTTTGTCTCTGTATAAGGCTGAAGTTTAGGAAATCAATGCTTTGATTACTATGATATTTTAACTCTCAATTTATATCAATTTTTATGGAATACTGTTGGGTTCATGGGTTTACTAAATTATTTTTAAAAAGTAAAAAAAATCTAGTTATACGTTTTAAAAATAACGATTATATTGTGTATTTCATAATATTTTGATCCTACACATTTTGAGTTTTGCACACAGATCATTATCTTTCTGGTCCATTTCAATTCCTTGGATTAATGTAATGGGCACACTAACCCAACGATTTCTTTGAAATTGGATTTTAATTAGGACACTGCTCCCTTACTATTGTAGTGTTCCAATCTTTTATGTAATTTGTGTATTATTTTGCCTTTTTTACTTTTAAAGATTATTTTATTATCAAAACTATTATGGAATTGTGGAATCTTCCGATAGGAGTCAGATCATTATACGAAAACGTATCTGTCAAGCTTTTGAGGTTATTCTTCACCTACTACTTTCAAAAACGAAAATAACAAGTTCCAAAATAATTACTTTCATTTTATAAGTAAAACTGACAATCTGGCGTGGGAATAGCGAAGGAAAGAGAATTCTACATTAATCTTGTATGTCTTTTTGTATTCATTAAATAAATCTATTAATAATATATTCATTATTTACTAATTAATAGAAAAAAATCATACTTCGAAACTCATTTAATACTATGCTTCCCTGCACTCCTTGAAACGAACTCTTGTTCCATGATCTGGAAATCTACCAGTGTATATATATAAAACTACTATCTGGAAAGTACTTGTATACTAATTTTTGTAAGTGTGTGAAGTTTCGAAAATGCCAGCTTATTTGATTTATTTCATACCTGAGCCAATTCATCGTTATCAATTGACCGTCGTTTTAATTCCAGATGTTCCCATCGTATCGTTGGAGCTGGGAGCCAATCTCAACGCCAGCAGTATCAAGGAAGGAGTTGACGTTTACTTCGAATGCAACATCAAGTCTAACCCATGGGTATACAAAGTTAGCTGGCGTCATAATGTAAGTAAATTATATCAAGAACATATTGGGAACTAAACACTTAACTTTCCGAAACTAATTTGTGTATTAAATAAAAATTAATTTCAGTAACTATTTAAATTATATATTACACAAAGTTTAACTATGGGGATTGTTAATTTAAGTGAAAACTAGACTTTATCAGATGCATTGAGAGAAAAAGTTAATGAGAGTTTTAATTTCCTTTTAAATATTGTTTTCCACATGACGTAAGTGATGTTAATATCTCGATAATAACTTGTACATGTAAATTTACAAACATATTTGCGTTAAATTACAAACATATTGACATTATATATGTATTATAACTCGCAGCTAACTTNCTGCCTTAGGGCCCTTGATCGGAATTGATGGGATGGTCCCTTGCTTGCTTCCGGAGAGTAAATTAGTTTATTGTCCTCCACGTGGTCATACGCAGTTTGTACTGTTTTTTGACTATAAATTTTTTATTATTATTATATTATTATTATTATTATTATTATTATTATTATTTTCTCTTATACTTAATCACGCCATTGTTTCGGTGCTCTAGATACTGATTAAATTCCTTTTTCATGGATGCTGATTTTGCTCCTTTTTGTTTTTAATAGTTTATTTCTAACTCTACGCAACCTTGACACGGTCGTGTACATTCTCTCTGTAGCCCCTTCCTGTCCCCGGTTTTTCTCCGGGTAGTGGCGGATTTTCCTTGGGTGGGAATGTTACTAATATCTTTGTTTTATTAATCTCGAAATTATACTGCACAAATATCTACAATTTATTTTGAATAATAGATGGATAACAATACGTATTTATTGAATAATTTCTGATATATATTGCAACTGCTTTTTGACTATAAAATTTGTTTATTTATTTATTTAGATTAAACGAGTCAAATCTTGTGCCATGAGCACGGATGTTAAATACGTGTACGGACGAGTATATTGTTTTGGAAAACCCTCCTGTTAAATATTTCAGTTCCGACTCAAGAAAATGCAACGAGACTTACATTAATATGTATTAAAACTATTTCATTTAGTACGCAGTTTTTAAATGTCCTTTTTAAAGACAAAGAAACGACGCATTCCGCAAAATTACTAGGATCCCGTCAGGTGGTAAGAACGTGTCTTCCACATTCCAGCTTTCTCCTGTTCCACCCTGCCTTCCGCAGACTGTTGCCCCCTCCATGCTCTCCTCCGCCAGTGCACCTCCCTCCGCCTTTCGCAGCGAGTAAGGTGTCAGAGGCAGGTGCCGCATCGTCCCGTTGCTCACCCCACCGCTTTCCGCCCTCTGTGGAACTGTAGAAGCTCTGTACTCAAGTGGAGCAAGCTTCTCTTGAGTTATTCTACTGCAAAATCTGAAAGCTTAATGCACAAGTTGAGTTCTTCCCTTCTCATCCTCGTATATTTGTTTTAATTTTTATTCCCATTTCAAGAATGCTCTGAAACTTTCTTTTGAGGATTAAAAATACCTATGTACATCCTATTTGTTACATCAGAGGATGAAATGATGCTTTAAAGCAAGAGTTGTATTAATTAATGTGATTGATAGAATACCAGCTGGAAACCCGCGGCACTGATTGCCTGAATTTTGTAACTGTGATACAAATATTCTTTCCTAAATCCTTATTGATGTCCCTAAACAACCTATATCGTGTTCCTTCCTCAGTCAATCACTAAATACATCACAAACGTGACATGCATTACTATTACCTGAAACTGTAGATTTTCGATACTTATTACTAAAGACAAACATTTACCTTTCATTTATAGTGTGGAGGCTTTGAATTTTTGAAACATGGAAACATATGATCCTAGAAAATAATAGAATACTCGATCCTTTCAATAGGAGAGTCTGGAGACCCATTAGGATAGCCTTCGCCAAAGATGGACCCATTAGGACAGCCTTCTTATGACGGTAGTTTCCCATCACTCGGAGCAAAGTCACTGATTGTAATTTCCTCTCTACTGCAATGCTGTAGTATGAATTATTTTATTACTAGAAATCTTAATTTCTATGTATCTGCTCATTTTTCTCATTGAAGGTAGAGGAATGGAACAAAGTTTCGAATCGCACTTCTACGATGCCCCGTTTCAGTTATGACTCTCCTCGCAAACGTTAAAACCCGATGTTCACCTGATGATGCTGTACGTTCGGGTGAAAATTTTATTTTTAGAATTGAAGATAATCTAGACTGCGACATAATGTTCTTTCGCTTGATATGGACATAAATGCAGTCTGAGTGTCGCCAACTCATGATTAAGTCGATCTTTATGATTGCTGCAGGGGAAGCCGTTGAATAGCAACACTAGCGCCGGAGCCATCGTGAGCAACCAGAGCCTGGTGCTGCAAGCGGTGACTCGTGCTCGAGCCGGTATCTACACTTGCGTCGGCTCCAACCATGAAGGCGATGGCGAGAGTAACCCCGTGTTCCTCGACGTCAAGTGTAAGTACCTCAAACCCGGTTTTATTTTATTTCTTGACTTATTTGTGTTGTTGATACATTCAGACCATCAGGCCTGCTCTTCCACCTAACCACATTACTTGGGCGACGGAATTCCGAAGGAAACATGTTGGGTTACCGGGGAATTAATGATACCGAACCGACATAGGTCTGGAATAGATAAGGGAAACCCCAGATGAAAACCTTAGACAATTGATTGAACACATTTACAGAAGTAGTCTATAGTATATTCCTTGTGTTAAGGGTATTAACGTTAATTAAGTTAGGAACTGTATACAAAAAGAATCTCTGAACAACAATACTATTTGTTTACTTGTCACATTTTTTTAAGAAATCAACAGCAGAATCGTGCTCCTTGTTTCCGAGTAAATTTACCAGATGTCGTACGCGATAAAAACTGCATATTTGGCAACCCAATTTGCATTTTGTGCGGGCTATGACGCAGTGCGTGTTTTGAGGATTATTGATTTCGATTATACGTCGAAAATCGAAAGTCGACTGTATATTTTGCCACTTTCCTCTCAAATTTGCGAAACTTTCAATTCCGAAATTTACACCCATTGCCTTTATGAGGAATAAAATGAATCGGGAAGCATTTTTAAATGATCGAAAGTCTTTCATTATGACATTTGTCTGATATTTGAATTTACTTTTTTAGTGAATTCCATTCACGATGATTACCCAATCTATTGCACTGGCATGCTTCCTACTAGATCGTCATCTTCTCTATACCCGGCAACAGGTTGTAGCGACTAGCCTATTGTGCATTCTAGTTATGGGTTAAGATTTGAATTTTTTGGTCTAGCTTTTTCTGAAGGTTAGTAGAAATGTGACCCGTTTCGGAAACACGACTCAAGTAAATGCAGGGGACCACCTCATAAACCATCTCTGGGATTGTGGGAGTTTTTTTAATGTCTCAACATGAGAAGGGTACATGAGATAAAATAATCAATATTAAATCTGAAGAAAGAATTGACGGTGATTCACACCAATGTTGGAAATACATGTTTTACGGCAAAGAAAGAGCGGTATATATAAAAGATTGGAGAATGAAATGCCCGCCTCCACATGATTCGGACGTATAAAAGATATGAGGATTGTCTTGAGGTGGCGGTTGCCATTGTTTACCTCTATAATACAGATTGTATCGTTAATTTAACATTCATAATTATTAAGTATTGCAAGGTAATAATAGTTATATTTTCAGAAAACAATTACTATCAGGCGGGGTAAATGTAAACAAGAGATCTGTGCGCAGCTGCGTGAGTCAGAGAAACTAAAAAATGATCCAAATTCATATTCCATCGGTGACACTGTGGATGAAATAGAACAATACCGCGCTTTTGAACCTTTCAGTTGATGGAATACAACCATATGAAAATTGAGTTATCCAGAAGATTGAAATTCGAAGTTAGTGCACTACGTTTATTCTACTACAGAGGACTAATGCCAGACATTTATTTAATTTTTGTTATTTATTATCTGTAATGTATAAAGGTAACAGAAAATCACTGGTATGTGGACACCACAGTGCCATGTTTACATTTACCCCATATTTCTCTGTGGGCGGTGTAACTGTGGACATCACAATTTTCTATTAGTTTCGCGTAGTTTTGTCGTACAATGGAAGTGTGTTTCTGAAATAACTTTCATTTAATCACATTCATTTTTTTCTAGTTCTTTTCACAAGTATGTGGAGTTTGTTTATAAGTGGGTATACCTATCTATATGCTTAAAATGATTGATCTCCGAAGAAACAAAATGTTGATAAGAAGGGCAGAAGATTCCTAAAAATATTTTGAAAATATGGAAAACAATCATCTAGAAGTAATATACATATTCAACAACAACAGACGTTGTACTGGTAATCTTCTTACTCGTGACCATAAAGGAGAAAACGTGTAAAAAACACGTTTCATGGTTTTGTAGGGTCTATAATTTCTGGGAGATGAATTGGAAGACACTGAAAAGAAATGATAACCAAAAACTTAATTCCTTTTCGCTGATGACAAAATTTTCTTTAAAAAATCTCAAGGCAGTCTCTCCTTCTCTAGTTTGTGAAAATGTCGGTACGAAAAACTCTCTACTGCTTTCTGGCGAAGTACATGTTCGTGGAATGTATTGCTTTTAACTCCTCTTTCGCACACGTTTTTATATATGAGTTCAAAATGATTACGATTAAATCTTAATATATTGTTTATGTATAGGGTTTATCCGGTAAAATAAGGTATGAAATGTATAAAAATAAAATGAAATGTGCCATTTTTGGTTACTAGGACGTTCTGATGTTCAATGGAAAGATCAGCCAGGTTTTTACGGCATTTGCATCAGAATATACGAGTAAATTGAGGATACTGGATAAATATAAACATCGAATCGTAATAAATGTAAACATGGTTTTAAAGGGGTCAAATAACCATTTAATGTTTCTACAATTACAGTGACATATGCCCATACTGTCACTCGTTCCATACTTTACGTTAGGAGAGAATTCGTTGTTTACAATTACCCCGTTGTGTCAGGGGAATTTGTAAAAACGCGGGGTATATGTGAACAGACGATTTTGTTTTTGAAATTTCATTCTTTCAATTTTTATTATGAGAGATATATGAAGTTGGAGAGTGACCATTACAATACAGTGCTTAAAAGTACATTTTTTACGAATTAACACATTGAAATTGAGAAGAGAATGGGAAACATTCAAAACTTGTTTACAATACCCTGCCTAATCCTACACGTACGTAAGATAAGAATAAAGATCAAAAATATATCATCTTATACAGTTTCTAAAGATCCCATCAGAATTTTTGTAATAAAATAAAATGTTACCGTTTTCAATGACACGGTGACAATACTTGATATATTCCGGCAATTTTGCATGTCCCTGTGGACCAAAACAAAAGAAGGAAACACACTTCTTTTTGGCATTGTTAGCGCTGTACCTATAACTCCATTTCATTTCATAATTCCATTTCAACCATTTTATTTATGTTCAAGTTCGTTTTCTCCATTTCGCATAAGAAAGAATATTCTATAGAAATATATAGTCGTTGTAGGAGTCCCAGAAACTTAAAAAGTATAGAATGCGTTCTAGTTTACTTTCCACAAATGATTCTGGTTTAATGCTTGTGCGTTGTAAATGCCTTTGATTAAAGGGTAGGCAATCTATTAACGTATGCACCTACCCCTCACTCAATACTTTACATTTATTTACTCTTAGTCTATGCTCATTACCAAATGGTTTTGGTGCATACATTTTTAACAAATTAAAACCCTCTGACAGAACTATTATTAATACCATTAACGTGTCTTTATATGTTGTACATCCTTATTGTGATTCGCGATATTTCAGTAAAGATCTCACGTACTTCATGTGTTATAAATGCCTTACTTTGTCTATGTAGGTCAAAAAACTAAAAAGTCTTATAATAGAATCCGGTTTACCTTGATCTATTTTCTCACATATGTATTAAAATGATAATTCTCACCAATAATTCGCAATACCGCGTCACTTTACTAGTCGCCCTCGAGCAATTTTCGATGTAAAATTAGCATTACATCGCAGAGCTTTCTGTGTATTTATTCGTACCTGACAACTGCGTACTGCAACTCCCATTACAATATAAATGCAAATTCTTTTATCGCGTCTGTATCCTCTGTATATTTATCTAAATCACTATGTCGGATATGCAAATGCAACCCAGAACTGTAGAGAACTCTCTTTTTAAAGGAAAAAGTAACCACTCATTCAGGAAAACGTCCTAATAATCAAGACTTTTTTATTGTTTTAATGTGTCCTGTTCGTAATATACTTTATATCATATGCATAATATCTATTTATCTCTCCATATGCCTATATAGATATTAGAACATATTTAAGTCACTTACACTTTTGAAGGGACTTGATTCACAGGGTTTATGAAAACAAAAGTTAAAATGTCTCTTCAAACCGTTGAGTGGCTTAAATATGTTATAGTTTTCATTTCTACAAACGTTTCTGTGTACAAAAAGACTGCAATGTCATTTCGTTTTCAAGACTTCCGTTATTTACACACACATGTGTGTGTATATATATATAGTAAACAGTTCGTAAAGAAAGGTGCAGGTGGCAAGTTCAGAGTCGTGTCGAAAGGACACCCCACAGTTACTTGATAAATATTGTCATGTTTAGGTAAGCGCCAAAAGAAATGATGAACCAACAAAACACTGGTCAAATATAATCGTAGGCTTCCGCGGCCGGAGTCAGTATGAACTTGTTTGTGTTTCTGTCTACTAAGACGCGGTTTGTCCCGGTCAAACAACTTCATAAAACACTAGTCAGTGAAAGAAAGGCAAATTTGTTTTTCCCCATGCCTCTTGTATCCATCGTCGTTCATTGGAAGTAGCGCGTATCCAATTTCATGAATAGCGACCACACGCCCATCATTTGAGTAAACCCGCCGCCGGCTGCGATATGGCTTCCAACAATCGCAAAAAAAGGACGACACTCTCGACTCTCGCAAACACGCATGCCGACGTGGAGCAAGCGAGTGCCGGATGCGGTGACCGCGTGGCCCCGCGTTGGCGACGCCTACACTCCGTATCCCGTCGATTGTGTTGGTTTTGTCAATATCTGTGACTTCCTTTCTCTTTTCGTGTCTTCAACTAAAACGGGCTTTTTTTTTAGCTTTTATCCTCCTCTAATTTTCTGTTCATGTATTACTAACTGACTCATCATTCCTTTTTTCAATAACCGTACATGTGTTGCCATTCACCTTCATCGATACAACCGATCGAATTTTTCATTTGTATTTCCTTCTTCGCCTTGGTCCTACTTCGTAACCTCGCTCTGTATTTCATTGTTTCTCTCTTCCGATTCTCTTCGTTCGCCTCTCTTGGCCATTGCTCGCTTTCGTTGGCGACTCCTCTTCCCCACCTTCCAGCAGCGACGGGAAGCTGTGTATGACGTGTTCGTCTGCAGCGCTCTCCCCGCCACTATTCCCATGCCTTTTCCCCGCCACCGCCGCCGCTGCCACAGTCGCCTTTCCGCGGCTCCGTCCCCGTGGCCCGCTCCGCCCGCAATTTGAATAATTAAACAGAGCGTGGCGCCCGGCTACCCGCACCCCTCCCTCGTCTGCCACGTCACGCGAACGCAACAAGCTTTGTTTTTTATGAATGAATATAATGTCCCCGAAACAAGAGAAATGCGCCGAGACAAATAATGGCGAAATTTTCTTGACGATATCCGTATTCATAAGTCTTAGGAGAAGGCTCTTCGGCAAGAAAGGCGGCGCATTTACACCGCAACGAGCGACAAAACAAGAGTATTAACTGCTAATGGAAACATATTGCGCGATTACTCCTCGGCGGCGGTCGGGGCTCATGGTGCGTCGCTGCGCCACCTCAGCGAGCGGCGGGCACTTCGACGAACGCCAACGACAAGACCCTTATCAAGTTTATTGATCAGCAAACCTTGTCAGCCTATCGAAAATGGCTGTGTTCTTAGGACTCGAGATTGCTGAATAATGTATTCTTCGAGATTAGGCTCCGATTAAAAGACTATTATTTTCTTATCTTTTCTGGAAGGTGCGTGTATTTTGAAACTGCTAATGAGACCACTCCGGTATTTTTGAGAATTTACCGAGGCTAACAAATATGACGATCACTTATAGAAATAATACAGAGCAATTTTCCGTTTCCATTTGCTCCTCAATTCCGGTCAGATTTGAAAGTGTTAGGTTGGCACGTGCGTATTCTTAATATTATCTGGAGTCAAATTTTAATTTAAATTATTTCGAGAAATAACAAAAAAAATAATACAGCTTATTCTGTGGAAATAATTTCTAGCATTAGTAGTTCCAGATCTATTCCGACATTAAAATTATCTAAAAATAGTACGAAACGCAGATGGATGGTTGAGAAAATTTGCTCAAAGAAATTTTTGGGTGTATTTTATGAAAATACTTTTTAGATTTGGAATTAGAAAGACTTATTCTGAATAGCGAAATTCTTGTCTATTTTTTATTGCTGCTTTCAAATACATTCGATGCGTCACGGTTCATTCCTTTTGCAGAGTTAGAATACTTAGTTTTAATGAAGGTAATGCATTCAATAATATTTTTAACGGTGTTGCTTCTTGTACTCAACATTTTCTCTACGTCTCTCCCTTAACGTACCTTTTTATCTAAAAAATATGAATCTTTTAAATTTAACATAGCGATATTATCTGGAAAATATGAATAAAAACCGATTTATTATGAAGTTTTGAAACTGCCTCATTCCGAAACCTTTTCAGGTGTTACATTCTCCATTGTTGGTATTAAACTGACGAGAGAAATAATTCGTTTGCAACCGATGGATGCAATGGAGAGGAACGCAAGAATCACAATATTTCTTCCTCGAAAGTAGAGAACAGTTTGGCAACAAAATGCTGTCGCGTTTTGTGAGGTTCTCAGTTCATAGCATCTTATTATTCTCGACGCGGAGATTCTGATCACTGCGCTTCAGTTAGTACTGCTCTTCTAGATGGTCGGGGGCAAACGGCTCGCAGAAAATACACGTACTATTCCGTGTAACGAAAATAGTGTTCTAAAGCGTACAAACAGAATGGCCTTTGCGAAAGATACTGAAGGGAGTCGCTCTCGTCTATTTTGTCAGAATTCCAAAAGCATTTGAATAAAAGTTGTTGGGTTGACTGAGTTTATCGAATTGTGCTCTAAATAAAATCTTCTTTTTTCACCCAGTTAAAACGTTTGAAATCAATATAAAACGTGTTTTATTGTTTTTCATATCAGGAATTAATACGTTGTCTCGTAGCGAATAAAATTACACTTCCACTACTTATAAACATTACAGGTCATTGGGTCAGATAGTAACTTTAGAAGATAGTAAGTAGAGTTATAGAACTATTTGATCCTCACAAATGTTTGAATTTATTTAAAAGAAGGCTCACCAGTGTGTTGGATGGTTTATTTCGCAAGTCGTAGAATGATTTCTGGAGCGTTTTACCTGTGATCAACTGTGAATCGCAATCATTAGTCTTGATTTTTTTGACATGTAATGGTTCAGTATTTTTTGGAAATAAATTTATTAAAATCTTTGACTTGAAAAACTTTTGTTAAGTGCGGTTAAATAAATTGATTTTCAAACTGAATATATTTTGGACGGGACATTATTTATAGAAAAAGTTTTCCTTCATTTAAATTGTTGTTCTCAATCATTTAAATTGTCCTTCTTCTTCCTTGACCTATTTGTTTACACCATTACAAATAGATTGCTCAATTGATTTTCGTCTTTGACTACGACTCTACGAAATAGTCCATGAATCTACGAATCTTTTTGATCTCTATGACCCGCTTCCATTCACAGTCTCCAGTAGCTACTTCCACCTTTTTATACGCACATCTTCATCTGCTCTTAGCCACTTGTGACGATGGATGTATTCTACGCGTTCCTAGCGACCCACTTCGGATCACGACATGCAGGGCTATTACGCTCGGAGCAAAACGAGGGGAGCGCAGAGGTGGGGCATTCGCGATTGGCTAGTTTCTCTGTTTACCAAAAGAGCATCGGAGGAGACGACGGCGCCTCTCTGTATGTGCAATTGTGCCAGAGTTGTTCGTCATATGTTAGAGCTAAGTCGTTTGGAAAATAGGGTTATTCACCACGATGTGCTTTATGAGAGGTCTGCAGCATTAAATTTTCTCGGCTGGCAAACTCACAAGTCGAGAAACAAAGCGCGCGCTGCTGCTCGGGGTATCTGAGGATATGGAGATGGCGTGGGTGAGAAGAGGGCGGAGAGAGGCTAGTCTCGACAGGGGGAGGGGAACGGAGAACCATTCAACCTAGACTCCGTGTTGTATGAAAAATAGAATGCGAGGAACCACCCGGAAAACGCATGTTCTTCGAAGATGGGGGAGGGAAGGAATAACAGACGAGGACAAGAGTTAAGAGGCGCTGTTTGAAAAACAAATGTCATAAAATGACGTGAGAACATTTTCCAATGAAACGTTGTCGATAAAAATTCCTAATGAGGAAGAGATTAGAAGAATTGATAGAAAAGTTGAGCTGAATTAATAATGTCTCGCTATGTTGAAGTCTTGCAGCGTATTGCATTATTTCAGACGATTCATTCATGTAACGCTGATCTCTATATGAATTAACCGGAGTAGGTGTCGTATGGAGATGTATAAATAATTACAACTAGTGTATCATAGCGAGGGTATGATCTGTATATCAATTTGGAAATACTAAAACATGATTTTCTTAAATTCGTTAAGAACTTTTTGCGTTTCTCATACTATACTTGAAGAGCCTAAAACGAAAATAATAAATTCGCGTTAACTTCTTTTCATACTATCTAGGCACACACAGGAGTCATAAATGGTCAAGGATTTTTTACATTTCTCATTAGAGACCTTCATGTCTGAAATTTGAAGACTAAATGAATACTTGAAATGTAGCTAACCTGGTATTATTTTGAACTTCTTTTTCGTAATAATAATTTGGGAAAACGTAAAACTATCGTGACTTATTAAGAAATTTTTTTATTGCTTCAATGCTCCTTCTCGTCTCTGCTCCCCCCTTCTCATCGCAACAAACAATTTTCATAACGAATATGAAAGAAGACGGAATAACGTGAAGTAGAAAGATGAAGAGGGAAAAGGAAGAGTTAGTGCCGGGAATGGGATACCCATGGAGAGTGGAGAGGCATGTTGATTATGAATGGCTGTCAAAAGCAAGGAAATTGGGAGAAAAAGACGAATAACGAGGAATGTTTCGAAGACAGAGTGCAGTGAAAAAGTCTCCCTGGAAAAATAAATTAGTGATAAATGCACAAAACATAAGGGTATGTTTTAATAGAAAGTATGGATTTTAGATGCGTAGGATAAAAATGACAGAAGCATTCGCATATACTGATGATGGAAAGAACTGGACATGATAGTATTGTTTAACCTGAGAATGTGATACAGCATTGGACGAAAATGAGGTAACCCACGAATTTGTGTGTAATTTAACCAAGTAGGTTTATTTCTTTACTTACTGGAAATATACATAGATCTCTTAAATTCCGTTAAACCACACCGCCAGGTTCTGAAAATACTTTGAACTTTCTATTCAGTAAACTCCAAGAATGACCGAATCGCCAATTCCCGATGCAACCTCAATCAAGTTAAGAAGAGTTGGAAAAAGTTTCTGTCTTGGTATCCTTACTACGAATAGTATTATTAAGAATAACTTCGTGTTTTATACATTTGTACTTAAAACAACTGTTCAAAATGTTTAAATTAATATTTTATCTGAAACACGGACAACGGAGCATTTGATTTCGTAACATACAGAACGCTCAATTTAAAAATGTTAAATCCTTGCAGGAAAATGTTAATGGTTAACTGATTTTTTCAATATGGCTTCTCTTTACTCATTATTCCTTCCCTCTTTCGATCTCTTCCTCACTTTCCGTGCCCTTTGCCTCGTATTCGCGTTGAAAGTATCTTTTTCAGTTTGACGAGTTCTGAGCCACTCTTGTCTGCTAGCGGTCCTTTTCAAGCTCCACTTAACTCATCTTGATGCTGAAGCAGAGTAGCTGCGAGTCGTTCAAAATGTTGCTTATTTACTGTATTCCTATTATTATGCATTGCGTCATTTTACCGTTCGTTTCTTATTTTCCGTACGATTTTTCCTTTCTCGGAATTACGAAAATATATTTTCAATTAAGCTTCTTACGCATTCTGCTTTCTTACAAGAATTTATGACCGAGGTGCTCCATGGTTAAGAATATATTCTTGCGTGCTCTTCAGATACAATATATAGATTTTTTTATGTGGTTCTAGGGCTCGTCGACATCAAGGTCATTAGAGCCCTTACAATATACAGGTCTCACGTAGTACATTTTCTGCTGACTGTGAGTTTTCCAAATGGAAGAGTTACGTTCTTCAATTGAGGAATCTAATTTTAATGAAGATAGTGAAGCATTTGCACATGGTTTTGATACACTAAAACTAGTTATCACCTTTTCCAGTGACGTGTACCACAACTGTAAAAACGGATCATTGAAAAGAAATATGAACTCTGATTTGGCTCTCCATAGTAATGGAATATAATTCTGGATTATTTTTGCATTGTCTTCTGCCTATTTGGGTGAAGTCTAAAATCAATTTGCTCAAATAGTATGTATGTTAATTGAGTATTTTTGTCAAACGTATTGAATCATGTTGTGAAAACATTCCCTCATTTTTAGTAAACATTATGAAAACACATGTAAAATTCTTCCACTAAAAGAAACAAAGTGGAAATCTTGACCAACAAATCTTGTGATTTGTGATATTCTGTGATTTGCGTAAACTGTTTTCTCAATTCCGGTATGTAAACCATTACAATAATTGTCAGTATTGGCTCACAGTAGGGGTCGAAACGTTGTGTAGTTTCTTTAATAGATAATAAATCCAGTCTGTGAAAATAAGGTCGTTTAATTCAATATTCAAGTTCTACAGACTTAATTACAATATGAAATCTGGGCGAAGTTGGGACGAAAGAAACCTGGGGGAAAAGTAATCAATATTTCGTACGAAATATTCTCTAGATACCGGAAAACATCTTCAACTATATTCGCAAAAATTAATAGAGACCTTCCATTGAGGGATTCGGTTCACAAACCTTGTGAGAATGGAGTCTTCGCAGCACCCCTCGACAAAGAAAACAGGATGAAATTTGCACTTTCATCCTATCCTTATCCCAAATCTGGGGAAGGTTAACCTGTAAATTTATCTTATCGTGCATAATAGTATGAATACATATAACAATAACGACAGATTTAGACAAAAGGTCAACGGAATATATTGAGAAGTCTTGCTTTGGAGTCTAGCTGAGTACTTGCAACTTTGCACGCGTGATTTTTATATTTTTGAATAACTTTTCTTTCTAAATCCCTATTGATATACATAAGAAAATCTCAATAGAATTTCTGAAAATCGTAGGTGATGCACTGGACCACACATTACAGAATAATTGTACCGAATTTCAAAACTAAACCTTTCGGTCTCGTCGCTCCGCGGCTGACACCAAAAAAGGCGCATAAAAATAAAGGAATTTTTGTATTAATTTCAAAACCATTGTTCGGAGGTCCACACGAACTATTCCTGGAGAACATGTATGCCGACTTCCGAAGAATTGGACCTTGAAGTCTCTGCGCTAGGTGAGAAAATCGAAATAAATTGAACATTAAACAGAAAATAACCAAATTGAATTTTGAAAAAATCAATTGGGAGTGACCTTGGTCATATATCCTCGAGAATGCGTGTGCCAAAATTTTAAGCTCTAATTTAGTTGTACGCTCCGCGACTGTTACTAATAAATCCAAAGATTAATTTAAAAAATATAAATCAAATGTCCCCTCCGTGGTAACGGTGTCAGCGTGATCGCTCGTCACAAAGTCATTCCGGGTTCAATTCCCAGGTGGGGCAAGATAAAATTTGTAGCTTTTCATTTCCATGTCTCAGTTTAAATGGCTGTGATGTATGAAAAGTTAACTCTCTGCGACTAACAACCGCAGTTGTAATACTCGGATACAGCAATCTGGATCCTTTCTAGACGCTGTTTCTCCGATATCGGTAAAATTCACGATGTGTCTAGTGAGTAAACTCACACAAAAACTGAACCTAACTGGCACTCGTCATTCGTGGTCCTTAGTTGGCCGAAACGAGTTACACACACAAATGTAAATCAAATTTCGAAAAAATTGCTTGATTGTGTTCTCGGCCCCCGCCTGCGTAGGGTGCGTACCAAATTTTGGAGCTCTGTGTTACGCATCGGAAACACAGATGCGTATGTGCATCTACACACAAAATATGTTTAAAAATATATTATGTATTTAATACTCTCAGTCAACTTTGTCCTTTTGTTTAGGGCTCAAAATATTATAGGTTATTTGCTGAATACTAAGCAACCTCTCATACTTTAGCAAAACAACCGTAATGAAATTACAACATATTTTATTGTTCTTGCACCTTAAAAAAAGTAAGTGTTTACATATATGAAGGTAGCTTTGAAATAACTGGTGAACTCTGAGATACCGAAGTTCAGAATGAAGAACTGAATCCGTATAATCCATGTCCAAATTGCTTAATATTTAAAAGTCTTGCGCCTAAGAAATCAATGAAATGACGCTGTATTCCTAATATCAGAAAACTAATTTTGAGCTAATAATAAGCAAGTAGTGGTCCTCGGAGTTACTGATTGCGGGCGTTTTATTAAATCTTAAACTGAATAGATGTGAATGAAATTGCTTTTTAAAAGTGCGGTGCATTTGTTGCATTTCATCTCCATTACTACGGTGATGACAAGGACTATTTTTATGAGCACATGTTGAAATGGCATGGAGATTATGCACTATACCTCCAGTTTCATGCAGTGGTTTCTTTTCCTAGTATACATGAATTATCATATTATATAAATAATCATTTCCATATTGATATATTGCTTTAGAGTTTCTAAACAACAGAAATTTGTTTATATTAAAATATTTAATATTTTTAAGTCTTTAAAGTAAGTGATTCACTTTTTTATAAATAGACCAATAAGATAGTATCTGTATGTAAAAAGATTTAGGACAAACTAGAGGTAAGAATTTGTGGAAATTTATGTATAATGTCTCATTATTTTCGGAGCAATCAATACGCTTGTTAATGAGTAAACGCTTCTGAAATTTATTACGATATAATATGTCTGAGTGGGTTAATCAGCTCAGCATATGACAAAATAGCGCGAGGTCGATAATGTAAACGGAATGTATTAATTAAAATAAACACTAATCACCGCCCACTACACCCATTTTGGTTTTTGGCCAAAACTTGACTGTTTACATTGTTAACTCTATGAAAATCACCCGCAAGTTATATTTATCCGGACTAAAATAACGTCATTATATTCTTAGCGTGATTTTGAACTTGCGAGTTCGGAGTAAATGTTTGCTGGAACCAAAAACGTTGAATATTTTATCATAATAATTTACACATTCGCGACATTCTCAAAGTGATGGGCTATTTGCCTTCTTAAAGCCAATATTTAACATCAGTATTTCAATATGCAGTGTAGGATATTTGTTTATTATTATGAGTACTCAAATTTTCATCGGATGGCATTTCAGCATGAAACCTCTATCATTTACAATAACTTACAATAAATTTATTGTCAAAAAAACAGTACAAACTGCGTATGACCACGTGGAGGGAAAAAAAACTAATTTACTCTCCGGAAGCAAGCAAGGGACCATCCCATCAATTCCGATCAAGGGCCCTAAGGCAGAGGCGGATTCAAAAAATTCAGCAAAAATTCCTAGATAAGATAAAAAGTTAGCTGCGAGTTATAATACTAATAGAATGTCAATATGTTTGTAATTTTAAGCAAAAAATTACATGTAAGTTATTATCGAACTATAGATTATTCTGAGTATAGTGCTTAAAAATTGAAATAACACTAAATTCACGATTTATTGTTACAATAGACCCCCCTAGACAAAGCCTAGAGAACCTGTATGATAAATCCGCCTCTACCCGAAGGAAAACCGGAGAAAAACCCGGGCCAGGATGATGATGCACATTTGATGTGCATCATCAATTTACTCTAAATCACTCTCACTTCATTTATTTAAACATAGTCGAATTTAATGCGTTTATTCTATGATATCTTTTTTTTTTAATTTGTGTACTACAAAGAACAATTTGTCTCAGTGCATTTTGAGGAAACGTTCCAATATTTAAGAAGTATCTGGAAATTCTCTTAGTGACATGTTAGAGTTTGAAGTATAGGCTATCTTCCAAACACGAGTGTATGTAGGATTGCATAACTTGTATCCCGTATATAGAAATCTCTTAGATTGCGGTGAACCTCACCGCCAGGTAACAGATTAAACATGTTACGTCGAATGAAAATGGGAGACGGGACCGGGGATCGAACCCGGGACCTTGAGCTTTGCGCGCTCATGCGCCTACCGACTGCGCCATCCCGCTCGCCACCCGTGCCCGTCTACCATTCTCATTCAACTTGTGAAACCCAAAGACCTCTGAGGTGGCCTCGTAGAGAGGAGTTTAGTCTCTACGAGGCCACCTCAGAGGTCTTTGGGTTTCACAAGTTGAATGAGAATGGTAGACGGGCACGGGTGGCGAGCGGGATGGCGCAGTCGGTAGGCGCATGAGCGCGCAAAGCTCAAGGTCCCGGGTTCGATCCCCGGTCCCGTCTCCCATTTTCATTCGACGTAACATGTTTAATTGTATCCCGTAATTCACAAATTTAAAGGTGCCACCAGTCAAGATGCTTTAAATTCAGATACCCTATAATTTATACATTTGAAGCAAATTTTGTTTAATTTGTTAGTATTATTAACTAAGACCTTAAAATATTGTTTATTCTTCTTCTATAATTGAGATAGGTGTGGTTTAAATATAAAGACTAAGTGAAATAATACTTAAATCATCGCTGGAACTATTGTTTCTTCGAACTTCACTTCTACATATACGGCAAAAAGGAAGAAACACATTTCAATCACCTCATTACTTCCCTTCTCGATTAAAAAAAGACAAATTTTTTCTATGAGCTATTGACGTAATTAAAACTTAAATATTGGTAATGAAACTCTTATGGACATATAAACTCGCAGAATATTTTGTTTCCCTTAAGCTATAACAGTCAACGTTAACTACGATTATTGCTACGAAATCCTTGAGCGTTTCTGTGGTAAAATGAGTTTGGATGGCTAGTCGTACGTTTGTGGGACAATATTTCTGTCTTCGTCACTTTCTTTGTGTCCATCAGAATAAGGAAATTTACAATCAACCATACAAGGATTTTTTCATTTAAAAATTATTTGGTTCCTTTGAATTCAATCTCCAGTTTTTATCAAATTAATGTTTCTAATAATGTAAAAACAAGAAATAGACAGAATTCTGGCAAATGGAGAGAGTTATGTCAGTGTTATGGCACATAAATGCCCGCATTAGCTCTTAAACAGACTTCCACCTCTTTTTGATCAATAGTTGCATTTTTTACGAACTTCAAAGACCATTTTGAGTTTCCTGCAGAACTGTCTTCCTACTGAAAGTAGCTTTGACATAATTATTGCGGGATAAAGAAACACATGTTCCTCGACGCATATTGTTGTTCTTTGGTGGTTTACTGAAATATTAACAAGACTAGGAGAATTTTTTTATTCCAATACAATCCAAAAAGAGCACTAAATCGGAAATGTGATTTGCAGTAAGGTCGGTCCTAATGTGATCAGAAACATGGTAACCAGGTTTTTGAACAAATAAACCCTGAACTTGAGTCCTTCTGATTTCTCCTCGTCAAGAAATCCCATCGGGGACGGTCGTACATTCGCTATTGCTTCATTTTGGATAAAAATTAAGTTCAGCTTTCTAATATTGAAATTAAAGGGGGTGTCAGTGAAAACGCTCATTTCATTTTAAATAAATATTTTTCCTTCAATTTCAAAGATAAGCTTTCTCAACTTGGCACACATTATGTTAATAAATTAAAGTATCATACAAAAATTACTGTTAAATTGTAATAAAATTTTGAATACCATAGTTTTCTTAATTTTTTGCAACAATTATTTGTTTATGCATCTTCCTCTGAATAATTTGTGATGATGTTTTTGCATTTTCTAACAGCGCAATTCTAACACACCAATTATTTTTCGCAACTATAAGTATGAAAATAGAATTCAGCCAAGAGAGAAATAAATTATCCTCATTTTAGTTTAAAACATCACGTTTGACAAACAAACCTTCATAATTTCATTGTAAATGTTTATGTTTCAAATATTCTAGTTCTCAAACCTTCGCTTGGTGTTACTTAAGTGTCCTGAAAATTTCAAGTTTTTTCGATTATTGAATTAAGAAAAAGGTACATTTATACTGAAAAAAGTTGTTTTGAAAAACCTCAATTGAAAATTATCCTACATATCATATTACGCTAGCAACTCATATGTAATTTTAAATTTTTACACTTTGAATCGTCAGATTGTAGTTGTATTTGTTGCAGTGTTTTAAGGCATATACTATTCAACACTACCATAGTCTAAAAACAAAAAATTTCCCATCGGAGTACTAACGCCCCCCTTAATCTAACGCATTACTTTTGTCACGTTAGGAATAGTTTTTGCCAGTAATAGATTTCTTTCATAGGTTTCTAAAATCACTAGCAATAACTTAAGCATACAGACTTTGAATTATCATCTCACACGAGCAATGGAAGACTTACTGGGAAACATTTTATGGAGTACGCGTTTTCGTTTTTACATTATAGAGAAAGATGAGTCAGGTTAGTTTCATTGTTACGACTTACGATGAGGATAGTTCAATTTGCAAAGAGTGACTGTAATGTTCATGCTACACTTCTACACCAACGCACCTAAGCAGCGGAAACTTATTATTATTTTAATTGTCATGAGTAAAAGACGTAATTTGTAAGTATGTGCTAAAGGTATGGACTGTAGAAAGGTAATGTTGATTACACTAAATATATTTGTAAAAGAGTTTAAAAAGTTAATTATTAAAAATTTGCTGTGTTTTCTTTGAATCGTACGAAAGTTGTCCAAATAAGAATAAACAACAGGAGAGCCCTTGTTGTCCATCATCGGTTGGTTTGGCCTCCTGGTGGTTTGAGTCACGCTTCCCAGACTTCTTCGGCGAAAGGCCAACATTAGTTTACCTAACTTTCTGTTGCTGGACTCGGAAAATATAGATCAGTTAACGAAAGCGCCGTTCAATACTGTTATTGAAACAATGTTATAATTGATTTTACGAATAGGTTGTTAATTAAAGGTTTACATTTCATCATCACAGCCTACATTTGTTTAGTCCGACCATTTTCTAATCCAGTCCTGGATCTGATTCCGATGGACCGAAGAGAGGAGGATATCGTTACTGAACGAAAGGAAAGAAGTAAAGAAAACGAGCGATTAAACCGAGACCACGCACACAAAGAACAACTTGAAAGGACATGGTGTGATGGGATATTTCGCGGTTAAGCCCGCGGGAAGAGGGCTGCATGGAAAGAGAAGTGGGGAAAATTACCGCCCACGCGTCGCCGGTGCGCGATCCCTGCGGCAAATCCGCTGCTTTCATTTTCTCCCTCTGTTTTATCTGATTGGTCGGGCAGGGAGTAAATGAAAAATAACACAATCAACTAAACTAACCGTGAAAGATTAACACAAAGACAGGAACACGCCTTGAATAACTCATTACTGCAAAATGCATGCAGAACAGTAAGCCTCATCTGGATCTCGGGGACACGTGCTCGTCCGGAAAGACGGCACTCTGGCGGAAATTGAGGCTAGGTGGTGGGGGGAGTGGGGGAGGGGGAGTGGTAGATGAGGGTGCTAGTATTACAACGAGTCAAGAGGGAGGTTTAAAGATGATTCAAAGAGACGTTCTTGGAAGATAGCATCTTCGAGTTTCACGACCACAGTGAGTCACATCAATCAACAAATCATTTTCTTTTTTTTTCTGATTCATTTCCAGTTTTTATTCGGAAATATTTATTCATGCAGATTTTGGAATACTTTAAGGGCATGAGTCCTGTCTGTCACCAACATAATAATCATTAGTACGGAACTGATATATGTTGGTTACAAGAATTAAATGGAGAATGACTCAGTATTCTCGGTCAATTAACAAGAATATGAGATTCGAAGCCCGCTTCCTTTTCACGCAAACGGTCTTTCAACGATTAGTACGCTTTAATAATTAAGACGCTTAATTAATACGTTTTAATAATTAATTAATACGCATTAATAAAGCATTAATATGCTTTAATAATTAGTGCGCTGTAACTTCGGATAAAGTGTGAGGTATATTGAATATTTAATTATTCCATCCTGCTTTGTAAATTGCCAGAATTTTTAATTTTTGAGTTGATCACTTTTGTTAGTCAAGTCCAAAAACATTAATCATTACATAATATGCTATGTAAAACGTGAATCAACTGACTAAAGAAAAGATGCAAATAAATGATTAGAAATACAAGTGTTCTCGCGAAAGAATGCGACAAAGAAATAGCCACATGTCTTTGAACTCATTATTTAAAAAAAACTATACAAAAGTAGCACTTCATATCGTATATAAGTACTTTTACCTCTCCATAAATATATATTCAGACACCAGTCTGAACTTACAGCTGATTTAATTTTTTGCGAATTATTTTTCACAGAAATGTTGATTTAAGGGTGTAAAATGAATTAAAAGATTTGCATAGAACTTCGTGTCACTGAAGTCGAAATGTAAACATGCGAGATTTAAAAATATGACTTTAATTTGGCATTTCACTAAATATAAGAATTTATACGACGTAGTACTAGGAATATAAATCCTTACACCAATAAAACTCGTGTTCTGAAAATATTTTCATTTCATACAGTTTTATCCAATTTTTTAGGACATGTAAGCGATACATTCACTCACTTAATCTTCATTTGCTTTGTCACATGACTGTATATGGAGTTTGCAACATAAAGTAACGTGTAGTACCCTCTAAACACTGCGTCAAAAAGTTCTGTAAGTATTGAAAAAACAAAGGACATCTAACGATAACCTTGACATTCTCAACTTGCTTCCGAATCTTTTCCCCCGTGTTTTAAAATGAAACGTTAGACTTTAAATTTAACGTGAAGTAAGTAATATTCATAGAAAAACTGAGATATTTTGTTCTAAATACCATAGTTTTCAAAAGTAAATGAAATAGAAGAAGAAGTTTCAAGTGAAGATATATCAATATTATTTTAATTAAATCACTTCTTTTATTGCAAATATTTCGTTATTAAATATAAAGTTATTATCAAAACAGCAGTACAAACTGCGTATGACCACGTGAAGGACAATAAACTAATTTACTCCCCAGAAGCAAGCAAAGGACCATACCATCAATTCCGATCAAGGGCCCTAAGGCAGAGGTGAATTGAAATATTTCAGCAAAAATGTCTTGATAAGACAAAAATTTAGCTTTATGTTATAATACTAATAGAATATCAACATGTTTGTAATATTTAAAAAATATTTCACATATACGAAATATTATCGAACTATAGATTATTCTGAGTATAGTGTTTATAAATCATAAGAATTGAAATAACACTAAATTCATGATGTCATGTTTCTATAAGCGCGCCCCTAGACAAAAGCCTAGAGAACCTGTATAAGAAATCCGCCTCTACCCCAAGGAAAACCGGAGATAAACCTAGGCCAGTATGGGGCTACAGAATTAATGTACACAACCTTTCCAGAGTTGGGTACACATAAAACTAAATTAATATGACTCACAAGACACAACACAATCACGCAAGAAAATAGTTTTGAAATAGTTAAAAGTTATTTTAAAAGTACTACAGAAATAGCGAGATAAAGTACAAGACGGATTTAACTTTTATAAAATCAATAAATTATTTTACATAGTAGAAGCACTTGTGCGGAAGGTAGCTTTTAACCGCGGATTCAATTTCATAATATCCTTTATATTTTTGGGGAGGAAATTATATAGAATGATTCCCGAATTATATCGTCCCTTTTGGCAAAGAGTAGTTGACACTCTAGGACGATAAATATTATTCCTTTAGCGAGTATTGCGTTCGTGAACGAGACTGTTTCGTATGAAGCAAGGGTGGCACTTCAGTAATTCGGTCTTAACAAACACGACCGTTTCATAAATATGAATGCAAGGAAGTATTAAGATATTTAATTCCTTAAATAAAGGTATACAAGAGTTTCGGGGGTGAGATTTACAAATTATCCGAACTATCCTCTTACGAATTCCGAACGTTTGAATGCTATGACCGGAATTGCCCCAGAAGATAACACCGTAACGTAAATGGGAGTAAACGTTTGCAAAATATACGCAACGGAACTAACTACACTAACTAAGATTCGGAATGCGTAACACAATTTGCTTATTTGGGAATTAAGACTGTCAACGTGACAATTCCATTTGAGGTTGTCTTGAATATGGAGACCTAAGAATTCTGTATTCGTAACAGTTTTTAATTGTGCTCCGTTTAAAGAAAGAGAAACCTGGAGTCAATATTTTGTGATACTATTGTGAAATGACATAGACACTGTTTTGTCAGTGTTTACAATGAGACTGTATGCATGGAACCAAGTCAAAAAATTAGACAAAATTTTTTGAGCGTTGGCGTGTTTACATAGTAAATTAGTGTCATCAGTAAAAAAGCATTTTACATTCTGGTGTGGAGGATGACATGTCGTTCACATCCAATAAAAAGAATATAGGGTCGAAAATTGAATCTTGGGGTACTCCGCAAGTAAGTGGCTTTGTGTCTGAAAGACAACGTTGATGTGCTTTATTTTTAGTAAAGGATATTTTGACATGTTGACATCTATGTTTTAAATAACAAGTTAGCCACTGATGTGGAAGTTCACGAATGCCTAAAAAAATGCAATTTGGAAACTAAATTCTCGTGATCGATGTCATCGAATGCTTTGGATAAATCAAGAAAAACAACCTGAGGATTTTCTCCACGGTCAAGGGATGTGGTAACATCGTTTAAGAAAGAAAATATGGCGCTTGTAGTGGAGAATGATTTCCGAAAACTGTTGATTGTCAGAGAGAATGTTATTTTTTGGTAAAAAATATAGAAGACGCTTATAGAACAATTTTTCTAGGGTTTTTGGGAAAATGGGTAGTAGAGATAAAACATTACGTTTGTTTCCTTTCTTGTGTATAGGTTTCACTTAAGCTCTCTTAAATATGTTTGGAAACTCGCCTTCCGATAAAAAACTATTAAAAACATTTATGAGTGGGTTTAATATAACGTGGGACGAAAATTTAATAAATACACTCGGGTATATCATCTAAGCCTGTCGAAAATTTGTTTTTTTAATGAGTTGATGGTTCTTATGACTTCACTGGCGTTAGTTTCGGAAGAGAACATAGAATTGGGTACGTGGGTGGATATAATTGGAGGACATTGATTTGAAGATATTGAGTTCGTTATTTTATCTACTTCTGAGAAGTAAGAATTAAACAAATTTGCGATGTCCTGGATTTGATGCGATTTTACCATCGTATAGCAGAGAAATATTTTCTTCGCTATTTTCAGAAGTTGACGTGTAATTTTTAACAATATTCCACATGGTTTTCGTCCAGTTGTTCAATTTTAGTACCTGCCTGTCTTTTTCCATAATAAGCTGCATAGACTACTTTTCGAAGAATAATTTTATGTTCACGAAAATAATCATGGAATTCGGGTGGTTGGTTATAAAGTTTTGAAATATGATATAAACGGCGTTAGTTTTTTGTAAAATTCTTATCCCTTGGGTGATCCATCTATTATCTTTCTTTGTGTTAATTAACTTGCGGTTTATGGGAAAGCTAGAGTTGTAATGTTTTTGGAATATTGAGATAAATACGTTGAATTTCTCGTCGGTGTTTTGGCAATTGTAAACATCTTCCCAATTTTCCTCTCGCAAATCATTTATAAATAAGGATAGATGTGTGTCATTTAACTCTCTAGAAAACTCGTAAAGGATTTTATGTGGTTTTAGTTTATTTTTAATAGTCAATACTTGAGCAAGGTGATCGCTGTATCCGGCGATAACCACTTCTGAGAAATACGATATTCCATTTTTGACAATAATCTGATCTATCAATGTTTGAGATGAACCGGAGAGGCGAGTGAGATCGTATGTCGTAGTAATAAGGTTGAAGGAGTCGATAAGATTCTTGAATCGATAAATTGGTGAATGTGCGGAGTCGGATGTACTCAGGAAATCGATGTTGAAATCGCCACATATAACAATAGATTTAGTGGATTTACGTGGAATATGTTTTAAAATAATTTAGAAGTTCCGGAAAAATACGTCAATATCTGATTCAGGAGGTCCATAATTACACAAAATATAATACCGGTGCCGGCCACATTAACTGCAGAAAATTCGTACACACTATTAACGCAGAAGTTCTCGTAGCCTGACAGTGGAGAAGATGAAATATTATTAGCAACGTGGATACTTGTACCTCCGAGGGGATTTTTTCCTTTAAAATTTTGCCGACAGTAAGAACTTGCTAAATAATAATTAGAAATAGCAGTATCATTGATGTTGTTAGAGGAAAGCCAATTTTATGTGAGGTATAGCAAATCGAACGGATTTTCGTGTACCAGAATATAAATGTCTGTCAATTTGTTTGAAAGGGATTGGACATTATGATGAAATATAATTATTTTATTTTCGCGAGAAGTTCGTGATTCTCGAGAAATGGAATCGAAGTTAGGTTGTGGAGGGGTATTTGAATTTTGTACAGCTTCTAGTCCCGGATCAAGTCCGCACACTGCACCCGAACGCGATTGTCACCTTCGAGTACCACTTCGTACTCTTGAGCACAAGCTGTAACTGTGTATGGGGGCGGGAGGAGATGTGAATGTAGGAATTGATGAGGATGTGGGAGATGAGGGAGCAGAAGGTGAGAGAACGAGGACAGGAGAAGAAATGGGTTTGGAGATAGGAGGAGAAGGAGGTGATGAGGTAGGATCAGGAGGAAGTATAGGAGTGGGTAAAGGGGCAGGTGGTTGATGTGAGGTCAGATGTGAAGCTAGGAGAGAATCGAAGTAACGTTTCCTAGACGGTCTCAGATATGAACCGTGTTGAGTAAAGTCCTTGGCAGTAAGGTGTGGTTGTAAATCAAAAATTTTTATTTTTGTGTCTGCCAGGTGATGTTTTAGGGAGATGTTTGCCAGGTTAATTTCGTGGTTTATTTGTGGAACGTTGAAACGTAGAAGGAGGCTATAGAGTACTATGTTTGTGTACCGAGAGACCGTTTTTAGTTTTTGTAGATGTTTAGAAAAGTTGAAATGTCTTCCCAAGTTAATATCGATCTGCCCACCTATGATGATTACTGTGTCCCGCTCTGTGAGTGCTTTAGTGTAGGTGTCCAGTTCTGGAATAACTTCTGCCAAACGAGCTTTTGGCTTGAAGACACAGGAAACTGAGAACTGGTTGAGAAACAATCCGCAAAACGGAGGACAAGTGGCGACCGTACGAATAAGCTAATATGAGTACGTTCGATTTCTGCATGGAAGCTTCATCTCTGGGTAGCACTACTTTTTTTTGGGCGTCTGCGCTTACCAGTGCGTGGTTTGTGAGCGGAATAGGTACTGGACGGGGAGAGATAAAACAGATAGGAGGATTAGGTAGAGGAGGAAACTGGGACATGTCATCTAACACACTAAACCTATTCCGAGTGAAGAGTTGGGATGGTGCATGTGTCACTGGTCTAACCGGGTGATAACAATTGGAAGGACGGCGAGAATTCTTGATTGTAGTCAACCGCCGATCGTGTTCTTACTAACCTCGTCCAGCGCATTGATCCGTGTGTCAATATAATGCACCAAGTCATTGTACGTATTCTGAAGATCAGCTTTGAATGAGTTGAGGAATGCGATAGTGTCCATAGTTGCGTGTTGGTTAACAACTTCACGACAAAAGCAAATGAGAATACGCGAAAACTGACAACTAACATAGAATCAAGGATATTAGTATAATAATAAATTTATTACTGTGGAAGTTACAAATGAGATTTAAAATAAATAAACGAACCGACGACTAAAGTGACTGAAATAATAGGACGACAACAGGAGGTTAATTAATTCGATAACAACTACTCTATATTATGTTATATTATTTAGGACGGCAACTGGAGGTTAATTAATTCAGGAATAACTACTCTATATTATGTTAAAATGTAAATAAATTCGAAAAAATGAAGAAAAACGAATTGTAAAAACGTAATAATTCTATGGATTTATGAAGACGAAACTTTGGTGCAATAATGAGGCAGGGTTTCTTTGAAAGTTTAATTATTATGTGATAGAATATGCACGTGAAAATCTAAATGCATCCTAATGTTTATTCTTGATGCACCAAGAAACTAAATTAATGATTCCGTTTGTACTCACGTAAACTTTATCACATATTTGAGAAACACTTGAATGAAAACAATACGAAGTATGATAGGTATGAATTCCCATCCTGGCACGGGTTTTTCTCCGTTTTTCCTTCGGGTAGAGGCGGATTTCTTATACAGGTTCTCTAGGCTTTGTCTAGGGGCGTGTTTATTGTAACAATAAATCGTGAATTTAGTGTTTTTTCAACTCTTATGATTTTTAAACACTATACTCAGAATAATCTATAGTTCGATAATAACTTGTACATGTAAATTTACAAACATATTTGCGTTAAATTACAAACATATTGACATTATATATGTATTATAACTCGCAGCTAACTTTTTATCTTATCTAGGAACTTTTGCTGAAATTTTTGAATCCGCCTCTGCCTTAGGGCCCTTGATCGGAATTGATGGGATGGTCCCTTGCTTGCTTCCGGAGAGTAAATTAGTTTATTGTCCTCCACGTGGTCATACGCAGTCTGTACTGTTTTTTGACAATAAATTTATTATTATTATCATAAATTTATTATTAGGTCCGTCAGGCTTGATATACCTTAGGAAACTGTTTTTAATGTTTTTTCCACTTAACACACACGAAATAAACAAATTTTTACACTACAATAAAGGCAAGAACTAAATACAACACCTGAATCACAAAAACTCGAGAAAAAAATAATTAGTAAGATTAAACTGAAATATACGGAGAGCTCATTCACAACCGTAGCTAACACCAGGAGCAGTCTCGGTAAATTAATTAATTAATTAATTTTGAAGTTATACTTAAAAAATCAATTAATTTTGAAGGTATTTCAAATCTTTAATACTTCAGGTGAAGGCACACAAGTGAGACATACATTGTAGCTTTTGTTATGTGTTCTTCGAATCAATTTTTTATCTTTTTATTTTAAAAACCATTTTCGGTATATTAAGTGAAAGCGATTAATTATTTTCTTAAGAAATCTGTACATGTACGTTTTAACATTGCAAATAATATTTCTGCATTCCGTTGGTTATTAAAAACGTATGGAAATTTTCTCTCTGAATTGTTAATAACGTGCTTAACATATTTTAAGATGTGAGATCAAATGAATTTGCTCATTCTCTCTCGCTCTCTCTCTCTATCTGGAAATTGAAGTTTCGCAGAATTAGAAGGAACAATGAAAATATTATTGTTCATTACAAAATCATTATGAGAGCGTGAGCAAACAAACTTTTTTGATTGGAATAATATTCTACTCGTTCAGCTAGTGTTCAATGCCTACCTTCATCGTGCTGTTCAGGACACCAGCGGAAACCCAGAAATAAATTTTACAAGCCCTACCCTGGGGGACTTTTTTCAACATTCTCGGTGTGTATCTAACTCGGAAGAAAAATGGCCCTGAGCTGTGTTTTTTCCCATACATGTAAAGTACGGAACTTTGTATTCTCCTCCTGATGTATTCTGTGTTAAAATAACTTCCCGCAAAATCAATGTTCCTGTTTGAAAGTGACGACAGTCCAACGCTCGGAAGAAAAGAGAACCGTCGTATTTCTTTTCGCAACTCTGAGGTACTCTTTGAGGATCGAAGATCCAGAAGATCGCGGTCTCCGCACAACTTGGGCTTGCCTAAAGCGGAAGAAGTAATGAAGGGAGTCTGACGACCGACGACTCGCGTTGTGGCCAAACCGAAGTTGAGATCGCTTTCGAAAGAGGACGCTATGGTCGGTTTGAAAAAGCGAGCGGAGACTTTTCTGCAAGAATTGAGGTCTCTTGCGTCAGTTACAGGAAAGAATGTAAAATACTGTTTTGATTCCAAAAGAAATACAGAGCTATTAAGATGTTTCGCTAGTTTTAGTTTATTTTTATTTCGTTGTTTGGTTATAGAATACAATTTGAACATATTTTTCTTCGACATACACAATAATTTCTACGTACAAATTTATTTTAAATATAATTTTCTGCCAATATTTTCAAAGATCTAACGTCAATTCGTTAGTATTTATATAATATTATAATAATACATTCAGGTCAATTGTGATTGGTTCTCTGTTGACTATGATAGATAATTTTGAAATACCGTTGTGGGGAATGGGAAAATGAGCTATGATATTCATTCTATCGTTAATATATAAATCGTGCGGTGCAACTATTAATATCATTACGTACTACGAATGCTCTGCTCTTTACTACACACATATCTTTGGCCTTTCTTTCTACTTCATTTTCCCAGTTAAATAGAAATAGTATTCAAAATGCATATGGTATCCAAACATTATTTGACCCAAGTGTTTTCATTCAGTATCTTTACTTCGATTTTATTAAAGATTTTAATTTAAGTGCCATTCCTGAGGAGAAAACTTGCTCTTTGTAAGGTGGACAAGGTAAAACAGTTTGTGGTCACATCTATTTTAAGGAAATCATATCTTCTCTCGTATTGAAGATTACAACTTTATTTACGAAATCCAAGACGCTCAACGCATCTCTCAAGCTATTTAAAACACTGGAATAATTTAATTGAGATTTTGTTAGGAAATTTAAAATATCCGTACATCCAATGTATTAGGGATGTGAAATGTAAATAATAAATTTAAAAAATATGTAATCGTTGTCTAAAGTGAGTGTATGATAAAAATTCTCAATATCGTCGAGTACAATTACTACGAATCGTAAAATAATTGAATCATTCGATTTTTAAATTGGCATAGAGTTTGTGTCATTATGTCAATGAGTAAAATACAAAATTAATGGGCATTATGTTGAAGTATGTTACTGAAATTACTTATTTTTTATGATATGTTTTAATTACTTAACAAAACAGTGATTAAATAGATATTAACTTTTATCACTTCAGTAACTACATTCTTTTTGTAATCATTGACAGTACTGCCATAAGAAGGACCAAAATACTTATAAATATGTGATTTCTATAGAAAAAGAATCTCTCCCCAATTCTTCAACTAATATTCAGAAGTGTGACGTAGATGAATCGCGCTAAGAAGAAATAATTAATTATTTATTCTGTGTTGTTAAATAAACGACAGTGCATTATGCTTGAATAAAGATATATTGAAACAAAATTTAAAGTTGCACAATGCACTTGGAAAAGATTGATCCTTTTTCACAACTCACCTGTCGCAAATATCATTGTTAGATAATTTGTGACTTGGTTATGTTAAATAAAAAATACATACATTCCTTTACCTAGTTCGGATACACTTGGTAGTGGGATGTTGCCAACATTATCAAAGAACGATAAATTATAAGACGTTATTATGTTGCTCATGGTTTTATTTTCGCTAGAAAGCTATCATCAGTAGCGTAAACTGGAATATATATATATACATATATGCCAAAAATTTCCTCCATACCAGGTGCGTTATTTTGTCGGCTTGCTCGCACTATATTATATATATATATATATATATATATATATATATATATATATATATATATATATATATATATATA
>NNCF01127399.1:244066-379676 GCA_002313205.1 Laupala kohalensis
TATATATATAATATAGTGCGAGCAAGCCGACAAAATAACGCACCTGGTATGGAGGAAATTTTTGGCAAGTGTCCTGAGGGTGCCGAAGATATTCAAAGTGAAGGGGTTTGGAGAAGAGGGTCGGGTTTCTTTTCCGTCATCTGACGTCAGTTCGAGGTATTATTGTTTCATGTATATATATTTTTTCCGGTGTGCACTACTGAAGACGGCTGCTATGCAGCCGAAAAAGCTTTCTAGCGAAAATAAAACCATGAGCAACATAATAACGCCTTATAATTTATCGTTTTAATTTGGATACATTGTGGACGGATGAGATAGGACTTACAAAGCGGAAATGAAATAATTGAAATATTTATTGCTAAAAAACGCAGTTAAAAACTGCATATGACCGCGGAGGACAACAAGGTAATGTACTCTGATTTTAGAAATACTTAAATTCGGAGAGTTTCTTCTAATTATTATAACTGTGACAACTTGAATGTATTTTCATTATAGCTACTTATCAACAGTAAAATTTATTTTATCTTAACAAACAAATACCGAATGATGAAACCCGTCATAATTTTTATTAGGTTTTAGTGTGGATTCTTTGTTGACTACCCACCAGTTTCTAAAATAATCTGTGATAGACACGTAGTTCAAAACAGTCTCTAAGCTCGTTAAATCTTTCCATGTGGTGATGGGAAGTTGATTCGCCGTGTTCTCTTATCCATGACGGGAAACTAAGGGGTGCGTAATGAGGAAATTCTGGGTGAGTAAAGTAGCAAAACTTTTCTCATCAAATTTTTCACGATAATCAGATTAAATAGTTGGTCGGCTGACTTTAATACCTGTTATTCAGCGCGTTGGTGCGTCGTTTGGTAGCATTGATCACATCACTATTTTTCTGAATTGGTAGTACTATAATATTTGTTATGTGTAAGTTCAATGTACATAAATCGATGCATGTTTTGATGTGGTCTTCACGTAGTCATAATGAACATTAGTAACCTACCATATAAATTGTTTTGCTATTTAAATAACTATCCAAGTGACATCTGGGGACATGTACACCAAAAGATTAGAATATATTTGATCTAACGCTATCGTTCAACTAATGAAAAAACCTTTGCCGCATGGATTATCCAGAATATATAGTTATATCTTTCTATCTAGCAATTAACTACTCTTCTGTGAGAGGAAATTTATTATAAAAATATTTAATTTAGAAAGCGTTGGCAAAGCAGGCGATTGCAGAATGCCCAACTTGTTTGTATGTGCTGTTGAGTATCATTAAAATAAGGAAATTTAAATACATTTCTGAAATCATATAAACCGGACGTGAAGCTCAATCTTTACTTAATCATGAATTAAAACGCTTGTTAACCCGTCGGATGACATGAGAGATTTGGCATTCTGCCTTACAAAGTTACGCGAGCAAACCAACAGAAAAAATTATAAAATACGATACTTGAAGTAATGAACAAAAATGAAAGATAGTTCAATGACCCTGCTTCTTTATTTTCAGTCTATACATATCATGACAATCAATCACGAGATAAGTTTGTAACTTATAACTTAAATACAGTAATTAATTACATATCCGTGCCACAATTTAACAGAGGAGTAATGGTAAAGAACAGAGATATAAAAGCAATTCAATACTTTGTCTTACGACTAAAGACGTTTTAATTTTGAAAGTAGAAAATATATTAAGGGGAAATTACTGTCGTGATTATTTACAAACAGACACATATGAATGTGTAAAATATGTTTTCGCAGTATTTTAGTACTTAAGCTTTTAAATTTACTTCGATTTAACTTAAATCTCTTTATTGCTAAATAAGTCACCCTCTGCAGGTTCCAGTTTTTGTGAAAGCTGTAAATGAAAACTGTATTGTTTAATTAATAAATAACTACCGTGAAAATGTGCTTATTACCTACGAATGGCATTTGTAAAGGAGGGAATGCAAATAGTCCTAGAGCACTCTACGTTGTTTCTTTTGTGTGAGACATTCGTAACGGGATATGCGCGTCTGTTGCAGTCTCACCGGTGTGCAAGCCTTCGCAACAGCGCGCGTACGGCGTGGCGCGTGGTGAACCTGTGCGTATCCTGTGCGAACTGGATGCCAACCCCGCTGACGTGCACTTCACCTGGAAGTTCAACAACACAAGCGATGCAGTCGACCTGCCCGCCAGCCATGTGGCAGCTGACCGCGCTCGCTCAGTCGCTACCTACACCCCGATGACGGAGCTGGACTACGGCTCGCTGCTGTGCTGGGGACGGAACGAGCTAGGCATGCAACTGGAGCCGTGTGTCTATCAAATCTCTCCCGCAGGTAGGACTCTTGGTCTTCTGTCCCCAAACACCTTACATCGAGGTAGAATCAATGATTATTCACAAAATCTCCCGCCAATGTATCGGTTTTGATCGTGACAGTGACTGATTTCTCCAAACGGGGACGTTTCGTAGAACTAGGAGCAAATATAATATTATGAAGGTAATATTTAAATCATAATTGAATGCTGCATCTATGATTTAAAGGGCATTGCGCTTACCTTCAAATTCTGAGGATGGCGGTGGTGGTGCGGAGAAAACCACGGTTGATTCACCTAGAATTGGTCGTGGACGAAGTAAGAGGTCATTATCAATATTGAGACCAGCAGGCTTAAAAATAGTATACTAAAAACTGCTCCCTTCGAGAACAATAAATACTGCTAATTATTTTAATAGAGTAAAAATGTTTGATGTATCAATACTTTCCAATGAATTGTAACAAAAATTTAATAAAAAGCGGTACTTGTATTGTATTTACATAAATTAGTATTTTTTACATTTGTGTTATATTTACATTAATTTCTTGGAGGGTTAGGGACCCAATTACTCCGGTTGAAGACCTGTATTGACGTGGGCTGGACACAGTAGTCCTAACCAGAGTATTTATTTACTCGCAACGAAATTTCTTGGCACGAGAGAATTACCGGAAAAAAAAAGAACTAGATACCTACCTCACCACAAGACTCTTTTGTTATCTGAAGAAAATGAAGTTATTAGCAAAAATTATTAAATATTTTTCCACAAACTTACAATAAGTTCCGAAAAAATGGAAATCATTTACATTACGCATTGCGTCTGCTTGTATAATTTTGATTTTGACCAAAAGGAACAGTCTATTTCCTTCACAAAATGTCAATTTAATTAACAAATTTTGAAAACCAAAATAAAATTTCACACGACGTTTTGAAACCGTTTGGTGAGGGCATATGATGTGTGCAGCGCTCACACATTTTGTAATGTTTTTGTGCACCTAAGATGATACCAAACAATAAATCGTGTGGAATGGTATTTTGTGTTTCAAAATTTGTTAATTAAATTGACATTTTGTGAAAGAAATAGTCTATTTATGTGTGTTTATTGAGAGAGAAACACATAAGAAATACGGTAGGAGAATAAATTCTATTCTGTGCCATCCCAGTCAAGAGAGAGTATGCTTCTTTCCACAGATCCCAAACAAACCGGTTTTTCGTAATTGATTAAACATTTAACCTCTCCAAACACGTCAAGCCGAAACAATAAACATATAATTCCAGAGGAATTCCTCTGTAAGTGTTCTCTAGATGAAGAGAAATGCCTCCTGTTGGCGAGCGCGACGTACGAGAGAGGGCCGAGAATAGTTTGAGGTGCATCTCGCAGAAAGACATATCAGATAAAGTCATCCAGAAGTGAGAGAAATTTGTTGTTCCCGATGAAATGTCTGTCTCTCTTCGCTCCCCACCCGCTCCCTCATTCCTCTCGTCTCCATCGCTGTTCTCCAACACGCTCATGTGTCTCTCACACCATTTCGTCGTCTCTTCCCTCTGTTGTGCTCCTTCTTGTAGAACTCCACTCCGCACAGTGGCGCAAAACGCGTACTTCCTGCTCAAAATCCTTTTAACTGTGTTTCGCAGGTACTTAGTATCTATCCTCTTTCAATCGTGTTCTTATCTTCCATTAAATTAAGTACATTACATTTTGACAAGTAAATGTCGATATATTTCAAGTTTTCCCTTATCGCCGGGGCAAAATTGTTAACCTAATATTCGAGACATTATGCATGTAATTTGTAAAGTTATTGTCAGTTTTGACGGTATGAGAATAAATTAAATACCTTCTATTCAATGACTTGATTTTTTATCCGAAATTTGTTTGTTACTTCAGTATTACGAAAATGAATCCAATAAAAATAGCGAATCGACCTTTAACGTGTTTTCATTTATTTTTATTTGCTGATTCATTATTTGTTTTCAACGAATGAAATTAAGGAGCTTATTCTCGGTCCATGTTTTACATTTTCTCTAGACAACGAGTCACTACATGAAGTATTTCCCCTCACTGCATGACCTATCACCATCACCTTCAATTACTTGATCCAAAACGACACTGGCAGTAATCTCGCGGACTGGGAAGTTTTGGGTCCAAAATATTCACTTTTACTCCAATGCGGACCATCTCGACTCCCCAACATATTGGAGTTCTTCCACACGCCGCGATTTAAAAATAGCTTCGCTTACTTTCTTGACGACATTCTTTCTCTCTCTGTCGGCGGAGGCATGGGAGGGGCGGATGTGCGGGAACAAGGAAGTCCCGCGTCGGGAAGTTAGTCGAAGGAGAAGGAAGGAACGAATACGGAGGGAGCGATGGCGTCGCGTCTTCTGTCATCCGTGATGCATGCGTTGATCACCAGAGATTTCGAGTTCACCAATCACGTTGATCACCAGAGATTTCGAGTTCACCAATCACGTTGATCACCAGAGATTTCGAGTTCACCAATCACGTTGAGACCAGAGTGATTGCGGAAGGCTCTGGCTTTGTTCGAGCTGGTTTCACGCGTGCACTTCATGCATGATCTACCATCATCATAATATAATATAATACAATTATTATTATTATTATTATTATTATTATTATACTATTTGTGCAATTGTATTTTCTCTGTTCCAACAGGTTGTTGGGGCGGGCTTATATGCCAACCGGAAGAAAAAATTAGTCTTAATGGAAACTAAGAAATTTCCTTGTTAGGTGTCATGTTTGTAATATAACAGATTTCTGCATTTCTGTTTTGCAAATGACTAGTTGTTGAAATTAGGAGGGAAATAATTACTAATTCATTTCGTTTCCATATCATTTGAATTTCGGTCTTTTAAGTGTCTGATATTTTTAAATTTTTGTTTGTTTTGTCTTTTTTAAACTTTGTTACACTGTTGTTAAATGTCGGACGTAGTATGAACCCAAATAACGGAGAGCAAATGAATTCACAGCCGTTATCAACGTGCAACGGAGAATGGTGAGTTGCACTCCAACACAATGTGAGGTAACGTCCAAAATTTGGGAATTTGGACGAACAACAAACTGGTTCTCAGTACGAGATAAATTTAAAGGAAGAGTGACATGACCGAGAGACTGCCGCTAACATTTCCAGGTGAACTACGTACCATCCATCCGAACAAATGGAAACTTGGGTAAGGTTTGTCAAACGTCCAAATGTCCATTCCGAGGGCAGCACAACGCGTGACTAATGCGTGCCTTGCTCAGTAGTAATAACTCCAGAGTTTACTTGCAACAGTATTCTGAATAAAAAAATTAAAGTAGACTTACATATCAAGCGCAAAAGGATTATATTTTAAAGTTTTCGAAATTTATAAGCACGGAACAATGCTAGGCTACCAATCATTTATTTTATTTCATTTATCTTATTGAGGGTAGATTCAGGCACACGTAGTTTGGGCGAAGGAATTGGTGTGGGGAGGTGTCGGGTTGCCATGGAATGCAAGGTACCGAACTGAAACCTGTCTGGATTAGGTGAGGGAAACCCCGGCTTAAAAGCTCACCCAGTTCGGCCGAGAGGGGAATCGAACACGCGCTCCTCTGTTCAGCAGTGTGTAGGGAGCGAAGATGCTACCACTGAACTTTCTGCCAGTATCAATTTTATACAAAAATGTACAAAGGATGTAAAGGTTTCTTATCTATTGCATCAGATTTGTGCTTCGCTTGTTCCGAGAACTGAGTTTTCTCGTTTTATAGTTTTGTCGGAGGAATACGTTGAAGAAGCATTTCACTTAATTTCTCATCGATTCGCGAGATTTTTTCTTTCCCACGTCTCCTTTTCCCGAGGGATATGTACGTTCTTGCGGAAGTATTGTTGATGCGCTACCAATTAATGGACTGGTTCTGACATGATGGGCGGAAGTAATTACGAAAGAGATGAGAACAAAATCGATTTTATTCTTCCTTTCTCATTCTTACGGGTTGTTTCCTCATCGCACCCAAAATATTGTATTTTGGCTGATTTTATTTTCTATCGATAGAAACGAACCAATTTAAATCAAAACAGCTACTCCTTTTAAACCATATTTCTATTAATGGATATGATGGTTGAAAGAACTAATAATTGCAGCAACGTAGTTGTAAAAGCCTTATGTAGGAAATTAAAATAATTCTGACAGTATATTACGATCTACAATTAGAATATAAAGAAAGACACCGATTGCTAATCGCTTCTACGTATATTACAAGAAGAAATTTCTTAGGAGTAGATTTTCATGGTTGATGTAAATAATTAACACATCTGTTCAACACACTTACAGGCTTTCTTCCTATGTAAATCGACGTATACTCCCCCAATCGAGCCCGAACAATTTCGGCAGTATTGTTCTGGAAAATCCAATCCACACGTCGTCTAGCGCAATTGCCGGGATGAGCAGACGCCTCTGTAACTACCCATACTTGACTACCCCGGCTGCAGGTATGAAGGCGGAAGTAACGTTGCCTGACGCAGCAGTCGAGATTCAGCAGTTCACTTGAGCTTCCGAGATAACAACGCTTGGCAGAGCAGTCGTCAACTCGAGATGCTGGGACACCGCCAGCCAAATTCAGAGCTGTTCGTGGAGGGACGAAATGTGGGTGTGTTTCACGTCAACACACAACCGCGAGTCAAATGAGCATTATCATAATTTGGTCACTTTCTCTTCATAACATGCAAATCTGGCGTTAATAAGAGTTGGGGTGAGGGATCAAATGCACTTTGTAAATTATCAATTTATTACAAAGAAATATTTTACCTCTTTCTGCATCTATCAACTCATAACAAACACAACCCTGATGAAACAGGTTGGTTGTAGTGAATCTAATTCAACAAAATAAATGTAAAAAATATATTTAGCGATTTACGAGGCGAATAAAGACAAAAAAATATTTAATAATGCCTATTTTTGTGCTGGGGTTCAGACGATTATATCTACTATTTTATTCAGTCACCTGCGTTTTGAATTAATGAATTTGATAGCGAGGGAGCTACAGATATCGAACCGACATCAGTTTCGAGAGAGAGAAACCTCCACTGATTAGCTTACACCAAGTCTAGCAGAGTGCGGTGATCAACCCATCGATGTGCGTAGGGGACGAAGACCCTACATGCTGATTAAATTCCTTTTTTCATGCATGTTGTGTTCACTCCTTTTTGTTTTCAATAGTTTATTTCTAACTGTACGCAACGGTTGTGTACATTATCTCTGTATCCTCATCCTGGCTCGGGTTTTTCTCCGGTTTTCCTCCGGGTAGTGACGGGTTTTCCATTGGCGGGAATGTCAATATACTTTTGTTTCATTGATCTGGAATTTTTAGTGTACAAATATCTACAATTCATTTTGGAATAATAAATGGTCAACAGTATATATTTATTAAGTAATTTATTTTATAAATATGAAATCCGCTGCTGTCTTTGGGCCCTTGATCGGAATTGATGGGATGGTCCCTTGCTTGTTTCCGGAGAGTAGTTTATTACCCCCCACGCGGTCATACGCAGTTTGCAACTTCATGTTTCTTCGTAACTGAATGTGTAAATAAGATTAAAGGAATATTTTACAGAATCAAAAAATAATACGTGAGAGATTGCTACAACTGAAACAACTTCGCGCTCGTTTCGCAAATATCTCTCTGTCTTATTGATCCTGAATTCACAGTAAAGTAGCGTATTCTAAACAGACTCTCTAAAATCTCATTAAAGAAAGTTACAACACTCTAGAGTGAAGATACGCGCTGCCAATATTCCCAAAAATATACCTTATTTAAACTTTAATATCTTTTGATACTATAGTATTTAATTCCATGTAATCAATTTGAATAATATATCTATTCAATAATACTTTATTCCCATTATCTCGCGAATTATATTTCTTTATATCAATGAAACTAAATTTTATATCAAAACAAACTAATTTAATGGTTATATACAAAATTTGCAAAGTCGCTTTTATTCTTTTTAATGTTATATTGCCAGAATAATTCTTCATCGCTCAAATGGGCTGTGCGCGATATTAAAATCGTGATCCTGTTAATTGGAAAGGATGAATTGATGATTCATCAAGAAAGCTTCAGAGGTGGAAGAATGTGTTACATAGAGCTAGTTAATTTTTAATTCATTGCATTTTAATTATTCAAGATCATTTCTCGTCTCAGACCAAAAATAAATTCGTAAATAACGAATATATTCTTAATAGGACTTTTTAGTTTAAAAAAATAAAAAGTCATAAGTGACTCCTTTGGATATTCTTCGTAATAGAACTCTCGTATTATTTTCCGTACAATATAAATGTAACGGAACTAAGATTTACTGGTCTTAATGATACTTTGCAAAGTATACACTTTCGACAAAAGCACATTAATACAAATATAATCTGAAAATACAATAGAAGAAAAACCTTCAAAAAATTGTGTGTCATCATCAATACTAATAAAGAATATTTATGAGTTTTCATTCACTTGCTGCGTACTCCTGTTCTTAATCTTCAAAACCTAATATTGTAATGTTTAATGCAGTGACAAGTTTCCATTCTGCGCCAGTCGAGTCCCCCCTCAGCCGATCGCCACTTACCCGAAATTTGAAGTTCTATTCGGATAGTGGGCCTAAAGTAAGAACATCCTTCAGTTGACAACATTAGGTTCCTATTTTTGTATTCCTTTCTCTTTCGTGTACGAATCCTTATATTTGATAAATCAATACAATTTGTTTCGCTCCCCATAATTAATAAAACTGAAAATAATATTCAGGGGTGTACAACGTGTAGATTGGCTCGCTGTGTTAATTTTCAATCCAAGATTTATTATCATTGAGTACAGAAAAATTGTCGACCAACTGAACACTTGCATAAGAATCTCCTCTGTGTAATATGATGACCTATATTGGGTCAATAATGGGAATGATTTCCTTATTTTACACAAAATTGTGACTTGATGCTAAGGAAGTACACTTTTGCAGACCAGCGTGCTAAAAATATTAGTATCTGACAAAATAATGATTAGGAAATATGAGCTGAATTCTCTCCAGGTAACCAAAGAATTTTAGTTATATAACGTCGCTGAGCACATTACATTATTAATAGAATCAATGAGTACCCGCCTCACAATTGAAAGCATCTTAGTTTATATTAATTTTCTTCCGAAATTCATCTTACGTTCCCTGGCTTTATAAAGGAAAAATAAATACAGTTAAGGTAAACTTCACTAAGCAAACACTCTTCAGATGGAAGACTTGAGCGAGTTCAAGACAAGTTGGAGAAAGTGCGAAGAAATATTTACCAACAGTGTCGAATTACGAGAGTTTCTTTACAGATCAATTTATGTTCAAACAATAATAAATGACTTAAAATGTATTTATATATTGAATCATAGATGCCCTTACTATCTATGCATATTGGCTTTTTTGCTTTGTTTCCGGAAGAGATATTGGGTGTTTGCTTGATACGACAATGACTCAAATTTCGGCGGATCATCGAGTTTTCTCTTCCTTGAAGAGAAAAGAAATCATTCCCCCTTTGCTTCGTGAACTCGCGCTTCGCCGAAGACAAGAAAATTTCCTTTATTTCTGCTGTTTTTCAACAAGTGGAAACTTGTAGGGTGCACAGTGAACGAAGTGAAAGCAGAAATTGCACCTCTTACTTTTTGGTGATATATTTCTCTGGACGTATATTGCGGGATTTCGATTTTTTTTCAACTTCTCGTCAGCTGTGGGATTCGTTTTCTTTATGAGTTGTTGCTAAGTTGATTTCCTCTCCAAAACTACTTATTAGGATTTCAAAATTTCCAATGATTTTTCTGTACTTCATCATTACAGTCATCACACACCCATCATACTTAATAGCGTCCATTCATAAGACTACACCCCTTTCTAGTCCTAATAATCTATTACCTATAGTTCAAATTAAGATGTATTAAACGTTATCTTCGAAAGGTCTTATTAACCATCAAAGCAATATCATTTAAGAATCATAATCAGTTTACTATTCTAAGAGCACATCAAAACTTAATCCAGTTATTACCACATATTTTTCATTTTAGAGTGACATTGGAGTATTGTGTTTCTTGTTTCCCATTTTAGGTTACACAAAATTACAGATTGCACAAAAAAAGTCAAACTGTCCCACAAGAGACCCTAAGTTGTGCCCTTTGGATTGACAGGATGAAGAGATCGTCAATTTCTTAAGCCTTCGGAGGTTGGATTTACAACAAGGACATTTTATACCGAAAATATAGGGCGCATTTTCTGTTCGAGGACATCGTAAGTCGGCAACCATTTTCCGTGAGATTTGTGAGACCTTCGGAAAGTGACCCCTGACGGAAGACCGACGCTGTGCAAGGGACATGCCCGTAAACACACCGACTCGCGCACACACATCGGGAGGAGACGTGATACGGACCGACATATTCTGACCGTTGGACTACCAATCCGCATTCCGTTTTCATGCTACGAATCTTGTCTCCACAGACTGATTGCAGATCATATACAAGTATGTTAACGTTTTCTCTTCACTATAATCCATTCACCATTTTTCAACTCGTTTTTTTTATTTCAAAATTTGTTTCAAACCTCCTGAATTGGAATTATTGAGCTTACAAAATACTGCTTACACCAATTGTACAGTTGTCAGTAAATTTGTTAATTTACAATACAGTTATTATTACAATACAATTTGAGTTTGATTATTTATAATGCGTTTGGAAACAAAATTTGGAAAAAGTAAATGAAATATAAAACTCTGATAGAATTCTGTATATTATGATAAAGCTCGTGGTAAAACTCATATTTTGAGAAGGCGAAGAAAATATTTCGGGGTTAGAACATTAAATAAAGTTACGCGTCAAAATTTTAAAATTTGGGAATAGAAAATTCGAGAAATTTGAAGAAATGTGTTGACACAAAAAGAAGACAAGCCAAATATACAACATAAGGACTCAACAACTTTCCCAAATTTTGAAATAACAAATGTTTACATCCGTCGCTGACCAGTTTGTTCTTTCCTTCTTCTGTTACTTTCCACTTTATCCTTTCCATTACTCTCGTCCTCACGTTCTCTAGTTCCATTCCCTTTCACTGCCCTTCGTGCTGAGTTCCTGCCGCTTCATCGTGTCATGGCTAGAGGGATTGAACGCACGCTCTGCACCGCAACCGCGAGGTGGACGCGTGCGTGGGCGGACGTGCGCGTGGCCGTAGCGAGCAGATGGACGGGCGGTCGTTCACGCTGGCTCGAACCCCGTGTGGGCGAGCAGTCGTGCGTGGGAAGCTGTAGAGAGGACGCAAGCACCCGCCAGTGAGAGTCAATAGAATGGAGGACGGGGATGTTAAGGTGGGGACAGCTCTCCTAGGAGAAAAGAGAACATTTCTAAGGTGGTGATTTTTACACCGGAGGGGAATATAAAAGCTGTTATATAATAAGAGCTAAAATTCTTGCGCAAGTACTTTCGACAGCGTAAACCATCTTACCAGTTGTCTCTTTCAAATAAACGTAGTGAATAGGTAATTTCGTCACCTCCACAAACAGCGGTAAGCAGATTGGCTCGAGAGTTTGCAGGTCAAGTACTAATTGGGGAAGAGTTTCGCTACGGTGGCCAATTTGATTCCACAAACTGGGTATTCTGATAAAATATTTAAGTGGTTTACTGTCTATCTGGATAAATTATGAAGTAGAACCTTATTCAAAGGCCACTGACAGAATTCTGTTATTTCTGACCTCGCATTCTTCTTCTCAAAGTGACTTGAGCACAAAGAAACCTGATGAAATAGTATCACATTCCAAAATCCTCGTGCTGTAGTCAGACGAAATAAAATAACCTTCAACTACAATCGAAACAAAGTCAGGCAGAAGTTTGTAATGGCAATGGGTTTTTTACGTGGAACGTAAATCAATCCTGGCTCCGCTGCGACGTATTTGATCATCCATCGCTTATCTTTGTAAAATGGTGGAAAAAGTATGGAGGGTGTTTTATATATGTTGTTTTATAATTCGTGAGAAACCTTCTGCTCATCTTCAAATAATCGCAAAAAATATTGCTTCAATTTTTATTAGGGTCTTAAGCTAATTGTTATTTCGGTATTCTGCACGAACAATGATAATGAAGAATGAATATCTTATTCAGAGATTCAGAGAATCTGGTCAAGTTGCATCCCAGGCATCGATGTTGAGAGAAGAGACACATCAGAAAAGCAAACAGCAAGGTCTGTGACGGAGAACGACAGAAAGAGGGGTGACGGAAAGGAGAACGTGGAGACAACGCGATGAAGTTATAGTAGCAGTTACATAAACAGCGGGATTGGATGTTGACACAGTGGTAATGGTGGGTGGCCGCGATGGACTTTCGTGTAGCAAGATCTATAGTATCGATTGAAGGTTGAGACTAGCGTGTTAGAGATTGCACAAAAAGCAGAAGAAAAGTGTCAGAGAAGCCAGAGGTCAAACAAAAAAGATGTTGTTGAACGGAAATGGCACAATGGGTACTTTTCCGAAACGTAATGGAAAAGAAAGTGACTCATTTGAGATTTCAAAAAACTGTCAGATCATTGAAATGAATTGAAAGTTATATTCTACCATTGAAACGTAAAGGATCGGGCAATCTGTGATAGAAAATGAAGTACTTGGATTCCAAATAATAATAAATATCAAATATTTCTGAACCATTGTATCCAAATTGTGAAGTTATTCATTATTAGCTGCTTTCCTTCATAATGAATAGAGCAGAAAGTACGACAAAGAAAATGTTTGCGGAACTAATGTCGTCCGTCGTGATATATCCAATTCTTAGTTATCTAATCATTCAGGAATATTCCACATTTGCTGGTTGTCTGGCTTTAGTCCCTCTTGCTCACCGTTTTTATTCACTTTACTTTACTGAACAGTTCTATTTTTCATGCACAATATATACTTCGATTGTAGAATATAGTTCTATATAGTTCGATAATAACTTGTACATGTAAATTTACAAACATATTTGCGTTAAATTACAAACATATTGACATTATATATGTATTATAACTCGCAGCTAACTTTTTATCTTATCTAGGAACTTTTGCTGAAATTTTTGAATCCGCCTCTGCCTTAGGGCCCTTGATCGGAATTGATTGGATGGTCCCGTGCTTGCTTCCGGAGAGAGTAAATTAGTTTATTGTCCTCCACGTGGGTCATACGCAATCTGTACTGTTTTTTTGACAATAAATTTATTATTATAGAACATGAATTTTGTGCACAAAGCTTGAACTTATTTAGTTGCTTCGAACCTGCTGTTTGAAATCACATAATGGGAAGAGACTGCTATTACTGTTGCAATCACCTGACATAGTTCTTTGAATTTTTAGGATCAAGTACCTTAGTTCCGAGAAATCAATTTTCTGGTTGGTCAGGAAGCGATTTTCTCAATATCCAACCATTTACTTCGTTAACCCTTATCTAACTTCGCTATTTCAGGCAATACCTAACAACTTAAAGAGATGCCAAAAGTAATACTATGCTCCATCCTGCGTTTATTGTGTTCGGGATAAGCTGATTGCACGAGGAATACGAGCAAACAAGAGGTAGGAGCGACACTCGCAAACCTGTTAGAGATCTCAGTGAGCGTCAAAGTGGCAGACGTGGGCGTGGCGACGCCTGGAGACAAATAGTAGGGCGGAGAGGCAGCAGCGATGGGGTCGGTAACAAGGTGTAATAACAGGGAAGGAGGTGTGGGCGGTGCTGGCGACAGCATGGCAGGTTGGCGACAGCGCAGAGTTCGTTGCGGAGGTGACCACACAGAGAAAAAAGCTCGGGGCAGAATAGGGGGGCTGCCGTGGAGTAGTAATGGGCGGTTTCGGACAAAGCAATGCTTCTATTGGAGGAAGAAGAGTCAGCGCTCGGTGAAAGGACAAACGTCGCCGAGGTGGTGATTGTCTCCGGGTGACATCGGAGGTGGAGGAAGGAGCGTAGGAACCGTGATAATGTGTTTGCGAGGTGCTGGGACGCAGCGACGGTCACCCCGACAAGAGTTCCTGGTTAGAGGACCGGGCCCGCGGCGCTGGACCTCGCCACCGCCACCACAAGCCGAAGGGCCACGTCCCGTCCCTCGGATTTCCAGGACACGACTATCGCTCCCTCTCATGCTCCCTCGCTCGGAAGAATGCCAAATTAACACTGTAGTTACCGTATGCTGATCTGGGAGTCGGATATTGGTTTGATCGATCCTGCGTGACGCGTCCTGTGTGGCTCCGCCCACCGAAACTGGCCTCGAGGCCGTGTTCCTTTTGTGTGTGTTGGGATAGGGAAAATCGTAGGAGAACGAATAAATGCAGGAAAGAAATCATATTTAGCTTCTAAGAAACTCAAAACTTTCAGGCACGTACATAAGTATTAAGTTTTATTTGAATTATTATAAAACGAATCCTATAATAGAGTTTATTTTGTTTTATTTATTGTGTTGAAAATATTTCAAAATTTAAGGTAAACGACAACATGCGAAATGGAAGTTAATTTGTTAACCTGCTGATTTAATCAATGACGTAATATATTAGGTGAAGAGTTATTTACCTTCTTGGTATTATATTAAATTATAAAGTAAATTATTCGCCAATAGTTTGTTGGTATCTTCTCACGAGCGTTTAAAAGTTAAAAATACACTTATTTTAATGATATTAAACTCTGTCTAAAATAACAAGGTTTGTTCCTTACACATTAATTTCTTCTGACATTGTGATGTTAACTAAATGTTAATGTATTGACAATATCGAGTAACACCTGAGGAAGTCACAGTGCGACCCGTGGCGCAGTGTGTAACGCGCTCGCCTTCTACCTCTGGGGACGCCGGTTCAAACCCGGTCCGATCCAAGTAGAATCCGAGGTGGTGGACGGAGCGGTGCTCGCGGCAGGTTTTCTCGGGGTTCTCCCGTTTCCCCTGCCTATCATTCCACCACAACATTCACTCATAATCATTCACACCCATTTCGTTTCACAATCACCGCTTCAGGGGAGGCGCGTCAGGAAGGGCATCCGGCGCCATGAATATTCCCCAGCTACAATTAACGAAGCATCATATCCATCCCCATTCGCCGACCCCACATGAACTGGGAATAATAAGGCTAGGCTAAACAACCTGAGGAAGTCACAAATCTGTTGACGAAATGTCGTGTGTTTTAGATGTAAAAGTATTTTCGATCTACCAAAAAACTTGGTATTTAATTTATTATTGTGTAGATGGGGAAGCATACAATATGCTCTTAAATTATTTTTACAGTCTTATACCTGTAAAGTATATTGCCATACACATTTTTCGCCTGTAGTGTACCGTAAAAAGCAGTTGTTTTTAGGGATTATTATTTTCGAAGCCTTAGATTACGGAAACAAATGTATGTTTTTGCTGGACTTATTCACAAACATTCTATTATAAAAACGTATAATTATGTTACTCGTACGTAACACCACAAATGTCGGAGGAACTGACCCAAGATAGCCAAAGAAAGTGTTCAGTTATGTCACTCTCACAAAAATCTTTGTGCACTAGGATATATCTCCCTCCAAATTCACACAAAAGAAATAATCACACTTTAATTTAAGATTTAAAAAATAAACAAAACTTAACGATATATTTGTATTTAAATGTAAATAAAAAATCTGCCTTATGTTTCGCATTTTACTTTTATTCAAAATTTATTGTCCAAATGTTCTTGGATTATCAGCGAACAAAATTTGACTTTCACAATTTAAAATTCTAAAACCTTTCCCTATCCTTCTGCAATCGAGATAAGACTGGAATAAAATAGAAAGACATTTCCTCCATCAAACCCGAGCCTCTTGTTCCTAATTTTTAGTGATGTGGGTGAGTGCTTTTGAACCTAAAGCTCGTATCCGTTCTGACCGAGGCCATCTGTGGCCCGTTCATTCGAATCTCGTTGTGACCCTCGAGTTCTTCCTCAGTGCCGAATTGCTGTTTCCGGAGCGTAGAAGCAACCTTGTCTCTATATACGGCCAATCGTCGTCGGCGGGAGCTGGACCGGCGACGGTCCACGGTATCAAGTCATCCGCAGAGGAGAAAAAAAGGTCACAAAATAGCCATCTCGAGGGCAAAATAAGTCATTGGAGCGCAAAAACTGTACACTGCAAAAGAAAAAGGGGAGAAAAAATCAATTGGAAAAGCTGCGCGGCTCCTAACAAAACGAGACGACGTGAAAAAAAAGGAGAAGAAAAAGAAGTTTAATCTCGGGAAGTGGAATCGGCGGCGTGGCGTGGCGCGTAGCTGAGCACGGAGCTTGCGGATGAGGAGGCGAAGAACGGGGCGAGGGGACGTCCGGCGCCTGGCGCGCAGATCATGCACGACCAGCCGACGACTTCGCTGAGAGGAGACACTTGGCTGCGAGTTCTTCCGGCACTGACGGGCGTCGTCTTCGAGCGAGGAGGCGACGGGTGGCGAGGGGCGCGTCGAGCGAAGTGGCAAGAAAGCGGAAGCGGCGACGGCGCCGAGGACACTGGGCAAGGCGGGGAAGGGCGGGGAGGGGAGGGGGCGCGCGATCGCAAAACAAGAGAGGGGAAGTGACAAGCGGGAGACGGAGGGGCGAGTGATGAAGTGGGGACGTGGAGATGGGAAGTGAGGCGAACAAGGCGGAGAAAAATGTGGAAGATCGGGCGAGGGTTCATCTCGTGGTTCGAGATGAGTAATCTGACGTGGAGAGTGACATGATAGTGATGAGTACTTTCGAGGGTGCGAATCATGTTTCAGGAGGTTTTGCGCAGCTATCATGTTGATGGATACAGAAATTTTAAATTTTTGTTCTTTTGAGGAAGCAAATTTTATGGATGACGAGGTGTAGAGCGAAATGGTAGTTAGATATGTTTAGACCAGGTTAATTGGTAAAGAAAACAAGAGATCAATCAAGAAAATATTTAGTTTCATGAAGGTGCGAAACTTTCGGAAATGCATTGCATTCAAATACAAGACGAACAGACGTGCGTGGTAGTATGGGAATGATATTCGAGAGAGAACGACGGTAATGGTTTTGTAAAGCAATGCGGATGAACACTAAACACTGAAAATGACACGTTGACAGGATTAATTATTGTTCTTGAGAGTATGGTAACAGGTAGCACGTTGAATGAGTATTGGTTAGTTCATGATGTTTACGATACGAACTGCGAAGTCGAATGCGAATATTTTCTATGGATCAAATTTCCTCTGTAATACTTTCGCGTATTTAGAAATCAATATTTTCGATTTCAAAGGAAATTTCTAAAATACTAATTACATTTGTGTTGTAGACAAGGATTTTTACAAAAAGCGTAATAAGTAATTTTCCCTGCAATAAGAAAACGTCACTTTGTTACAGGTATCACACGTTAGGCTCTTCAAGATATGTACTATTGAATTGTACCACAAACATCCCAGTACAGAACTTCCTCAAGTATATTTTATTTTAAAAAATTTTATAATAGTTATTTGTTATTACAATTGACGAGAACAATACTTTTAAAACCTCATTCCAAATTGTTGACTTCATTTAACGTTGTCTTTTTTATATATACTGCTTTTTTTAATGCAGTGTCTGAATCTTTTTCTATAAACATTTGATGTGTTTCAATAGATTTTAAACTATTGGAAATAAAAAAGCAATTCTTGTGCGCTGCAGTAATACTATTGCGTTTAACATAGTTCTTTATACTTCTTTACTTTTGCTTGTAAGAAATGTTGCGTGATGATGAAGAAGACTTAAAATACCTCTCTAGGTTTCCGGAGTTGTGTGAAATTGCTCTCGCGACGTCTAAGAGTGACAAATGTCATCAATAATTCTGGAGTCACATATGGTATTATTACATGTGTCACATATGTTATCAGTACGTCTGGAGCTAAACTGCTGTAGTGTGGATTAGAGACAAATTTTAACGTGTCATTGTTTCCACTCAAAATGTTTTTTCTGCACGGTCCTTCCCCATTCTTTTTTTTTTTTTTGCAACTGTGGGGGATAACTAGATTACATTTGCTTTTTTTCAAACTTCTCAAGCCATTTGAACATTTTTTCGGTAAATTGTACTCAAGATACTAGATAATGATATCTTTAATAAAACTGAACGTGCAAATAATCAAAATGCAGCGCTCAGTTCATCTTATTTTTTAACTGATTTAACCCAAATTTGCGTTGTCGATTGCTTTCCACCGGATCTTGTTGATTACTACTTTCCTGAAAAAGAACTCCATTTTAATTAGGTGTAAAATATCTGTTTCACGTGACAGTTTTCTATGAATCGCAAAACTTTCGTTTGCACCCACAAACGTAAAAGTTGAAATTTCACCATTAAACCGGAATATGATGCATTTTTAACATGTCCATCTATGCTCTTTATCGTGCAAACTAACGCAGATTTGTATCGCTGATTTAGATATTTTTCTTGTCTTTAACTGAAAAACTCAATATTTGTTCTAATTATAACCCTATAATTGGTTGAAGAACTTCTCTGAACTTGTATTAGTGCCCTAAAAGGATACAGATGAAGAGTTTCATGCAGTATAGAAGCGCGTGTGATATTTTTGAACTTATAAACCATTCTCACTATGGAAGTGGAAGAGACCGAGACAGAGAGAGATGCTGGGTGGGCAAGGGCCACTCGCGAATCACAACGGGCACTGACATAAGGTGGGCGGACGCTGCAGCAATTTGGCGCACAGTCTCCCCGCTACGGAGCGCGGGGCGTTGGAGGCGCGGCTAACAGAATCTTAATTAGGCAGGAGTTGATGTTGTGGATGAGGCTGCCGACTGATGCGGGTCTAACAAGGGCTACGAAATCACCGAGACCAACAGAGGGCGGCGCAGGTTGGGTGTAACTTGCGGATGCAATGCATCTGTATTGTCCGGCATTACTGGCTCCATTTCCTGGACAACAATAAGTTACATTCGGTGATATATATTGTCTGGTAAAACATGACATTGACTTTGGTTATTTATTAACCAATGAATATTTAAAATTCCCGTACCGACAATATGTGATTTTAGGTCTCATTTTTCTCTGGATTATAATATGTTGCCGTTTTATTTGTTTCATTCTTATGTTTTTTTGTTTCGCTTATCGTTATTTTTTCGCCCTGATGCAACTGTTCGTTTCATTGTCTCTGTGTCTAGATACTTTAAATCATGATTGTCTTCTCGCTGTCCCTTCCAAAATTTTTCTGCCTTCACTTTCCAGTGCGTTCTGTCACACTTCGAAGCATGATTACGTAGTTTGCTCTTGGCGAGGCTGTAACATGTCACCAAACTTTACGTTCCTCTCCTGATCATATGTGCAAATCACTATGCGTTTTCCCTCTACAACAAACCTAATTTTTGGTGGCGCCACCGTTTCGTGTTGCGGTGCAGAATGTTAAAGCAATGATCGCGGATGTCTATTTCATTTCAACTTCGTTTGTTCTTAAGGTCCGAATAGGAGCCAACGAAACGCAACTCTTCGCGTCCGGTCTCTTTCCATCCCGTCGCAGACTTGACGGCGCCGAGACTCGTGAGCGATGACCGCAGAAGAACCGCAGAACGAAAGAAAGAAAGAAGCTGGAAGACACGCGCGGAAGTAGACATATTGATGAAAGAAGAGTTTAGCCTGGGAAAGAGGGCAGCCATAAGACGCAGAGTACTCGATCAAACCGAGAACCAAGTTAGACTTTGACAATGGACCCATCCGTCTTGTCATATTTCTCAATTTCTATACCAAGGTTCCTCAGAGGCGCTATAATTAGTTTTGTTGGCACAATATCGAAAGCTCTTTAACTTAAAAAATGGATTTAGCCGTTTCGAGACGAAAAGATGTTCGAGGGTTGGGGAGAAGTGCTGGAGGTAAGTGAGGGTGTTGTACTGAAAGGATCTGCGTGGATGGCACAGGATGGATGAAGTGGGTTTCGAGGTTCGGGTGGTGTCGTGCGAGAGCGAAAGAGCAACTGGAGATGAGTGAGTTTGCGAAAGATGTTCTCTGGTATTGGCAAAGTTCTGCTTACAAAGGAAAACTCAATTTTCCAATCATAGAATTTGGCTACACATATGGTCAGTTTGTTCATTCATTTTAAGTTAAATCTTGCTCATCATTTTGTCCTGATATCTAAAAAGTTGTGGAAACACCGACAAAATGTGTAATCGAATAATCGTTTACGAAGTATATTAAATTTTGTTACCTTTACCTGTTTCAAGCAAGTTCCAAACGAAGAAACGATCTTGAAGTACTACATTTTGCGTAGATTAGGTACAAAAATGGATGATGAAATAAAAGAAGAAATAAATTAGCAAACATGCTGCACTAAGGACACCTGTTGTCGGGAGACTTTTCCTCAATCTAGTTTTATTTTAGAGATTTTGAAATGATTTTCGCATCATAACTTATGTTTAACATTATATTTATCTTAAAAGTTAATACAAAGAATTTTCGATTATAAGGTGAATTTATGTACAGTAAACATATGATTGGTTTTTCACTAATATTATAATTAAGAAAACATGACTTAAAAACCTCTTCCTATTTTTAACTGACGTACTACATCAATAAGAGAAGAAGAAAAGAAATATAAGTAAGGAGATCCGAATTCGTGATGTAGGTAATGACGCATTGTGTTTAAAATAAAATTAGCCCATTTTGGAATTATTAATTATTTCATCTCTATGACCGGTTTCATCATGTTTTAAATATTAAACACCCTAAGCTTTATGCAGGTTTTTCCCTAACATGTGTCTAAATATATTCTTATCAATTATGTACTCCTAGCTAGTAGTGTGGCACAATGAGACTCTCACAGTTACCCACGATAATACGTGACCACAGCAATGACTCGATTATAAAATGTGCACCCAATATACTTCCCGATTTTGAAGATTCCATTAGAAAATAAAAATATTTTTTCTGGCCCTAGAATCGAAGCAGTAATTCAGATAATACGAAATACGTATGTATGTCGAAGGTGTTGTTATATGTTTTAAAAATTCTGAGGGAAAAATTGTTCTTCTATCGATGATCAGATTGGCTGCAAGCTATAAATAAGGGGATGAAATCTCCAACAAGGAAATTGTGATCTATGTTAGGTAAGACAGACCTTAGCTGCAAATGGGATGCCTTAGACAAAATCATGTATAGTAGAGCGCATATTTTTATATTGCTTCGTTTCATGTTTTTAACGTTTAATCGGAAGATAAACGCAGTGCTACTTGACAAAAAAGATGTATATAAAACAAACTGATTCAAACCCACCGCATGTGTTGCACATGGCTATTACTCTTCACACTGTTAGAAATTATTAATTTTCTTTTTCAAGTTAAAACCGCATGATCAACTCTCTTATTTTCTGTCAAAATCTCCCTCATAAAAGTCACAACCTACTGTTTGCGTCGTGCAGCATGCGCCACTCTCGCAAATGAACCTGTGTGACCGTGTTCAATCTGTAATAGCGGCTACCCGTATGATTCAAGTGCGGCTCTTTGGCCGCCTCACGGGCGCAAGTGGCCTTTGATGGTGACATGCCCATCGGCGTGGCTTGTGTCATTGGCTCCCTGACGAACTCTACACCCCCAAAACCCTTTACACGTTCCCTGTGTTTATATCCTGTTCTGAAACACCCTTTAAGCTCTCACCTATCTTTATCCTCATCTATCTTTAAAACGCATTTTAAAGGTCTGGAAAAAACAGAAAGGAAGTAACTGATGACAAAACAGTGTGACTAGTAATTGCCAGTGTACAACACGTGCATTCGATGCACATTAATTTGTTTTTAAGTGTCTAATCCTCGAGTCAGTGGCACAGTGTTTATCTTCCGATTAAACGATATATACATGAAGGAGAGCGTATATAAAAAATCTTTTCCAGATCAAGTTTTATATAAATTCTTGATTTTTTTCTGCGATAAATATACAAAAACCACCGTAAAGATGGTGCTATGAGGTCTCCAGAAGAAGAGTTTGTTTTCAGGCTAAAGCAATCGCTAATCTCCCCTTTTTCACGAATTTGTTGTTTGATTATTGAAGATTGCTCAGTATGCAACACCAAATATAGTACCCCAAAACTGCTGAAACTGCTTTTCAAAAATACAGCCAAGTCCCAATACCAAAGACGTAGTGCTGTCTTCTGCGGTGAAAAACATTTGAAGGAAAATTAGACCCTCTGACTTAACACATCTAAACTTCTAGTGACTAAAAAGAAATCTTCATCTTTCATTTGATATCGACCTCCCAGGATTATATATCCTGAGAAGTTAATTCCTCTTGGATCTGTGTATATGTGGTATCCAAGTTGATTTAGCAAAAGAAAACATTTGTAGAGAAACGGTTAATTTTACGCAAATTATGCTAACTCTTAATGATGTTTGTAAGGTCATCCAAAGAACATTCTTCCAAGCCAATTTTTACTTTTGTTCTCTACAAGTTCGTGGACGTGTCTCAATTTCTTTATTGTTGTATTTGTAAATGGGAAATGTAGCGTGCTATTGAAGCTTATCTACATGGAGAGATAGGAGTTAGGAATTGAGTGGTAGGCCATTGTTAGTAGGTGGGCCGGTTAGCTGGGTTTACCAACAACTTGGCCCACATGGAGGGGTTAGTAGAAGTAGTAAGTAATAGTTAGAGTTATTGATACTAGGAGGAGCATTAATGTGAAAAGCTACAAGATTTCTGGCCCCATCGGGAATCGAACCCGGGATGACTTGGTGATGAGCGAAGCTGTGTGTCTCAATTGAGGTTAATCTGAAAGAAACTGGAATGTAAACTTCGAATTTTGCATCAGTGCCGTTTATAAATGTAATTTACTCACTATCGTACGAGTGTATAATTCATGTTAAATGCCGTTTATATTCATGTCTAGAAAATCTGAAATATTTTATAATTATATTTCAATTACTAATTTAAGTCATTGAAATAATTTTCCTCGCGGAGTTCTCGAAAACAAAAAAAGATTTTCTATAACAGTGAATTTGCCACCCATGCACGCGCTTTAAAGAATTACTTTTCAATAAGAGTAATTTGTCGGTTATGATCCCAAATATTATCACAAAAAAGTCTCTGGATCGTGGTTTCTGTCCTTGTCTCTGTCATTCAATTCATCCATCTTGTACTTCCCTCCCCAGTCATTTCGATCCATCGATGTCAAGATTTTGGGATGTACATTGTTTTTTGAACTCAAATGTTGAAGTTTCAGATTTTCAAGAATTTGTGTATTGAGTACGATATTATTTTTTATTTTCTTTGTAAAACGTACGATCAATTAACAGTGCCAGAGCGATTCGGGCATTTTGAAATCTGGCAATTCTGAAGTGAACTTGCGCTTCTCAATGCTGTGCAACTTGAACGAACTCATCCTCTCCAGTGCCAGGCGTGCGTTGCGAAATGAGGATGCTCCGACACCACATGGCTGCACAAAAGCAACCGAGCAGCAAGCGAAGCAGCCGGAGTGCCACCCTGTCCCACTTCTCTCCCTTCCCTACACCCCCCCCTCTTTCGCACACTCTCACTCAAGAGCTGAACGCGCTGCCACATACTCGTGCTCCTCAAGTCGCGTTACGTAATGATCGCACGCATAAGCACGCTCCGCGACGAAGGCCGGGCAGAGGAGGGGATCGATTTGCAGTATCGAAGGAAAGTTGCTCTCCTTAACCTCATCCCCTTCCGCTTTAACGTTTAGTGTCTTAGGCACGGGTAAATGTTCCTGTACCAGCACACCACAAGCCCATATGCGATGTGCGTAAGCTTTTGGTGGAGAAGCGGGATTCAACCATAAACCACAACCTTTATGGTAGAGTTCGCTGCCACCAGCTTGGTTTCCCCAAGCAATCAAACACTCGAGTAATAACAATAAAACATTTAATTCAAATTAAATAAAGCTCTGAATATTTACAAATGTAGACAAACTCGCAAATCATAAATACAAGTTTGACTTGTTATTACTAGATATTGCTATCTGAAAGCAATAATTACACACAGTTATAACTACTGGTGTTATGAATTAACTCGGAAATCTACCCAGATTATCCGAAGTTCAAAAAGTTCCAAGTTGCTATCTCGAAATAAATAACTGTTCCAAGCTATGTTATTCGCGCCTATAGCAGGTAATAGAATTACCGCAGCAATTCTCAGTGGTCTGACGACCAAACTAACCAAGTTACATATTAAATAACTTGCGTACTTCTATACGCTTTCGCACTTGTCTCAAAGTCTGAAAGCCTCCAGTATAAAAGTCACTTAGGAGCTGAAATCCCTCCAATATATATTGAGGCGGAGGTCACGTGANCAGCTAGGTCACCCCTCAGATTCCGCGAACACTGTGTTCGTCAGACTGACCATTATTTTTGGCAACCAGTGGAACATTATTCCCTTCACGCTCGCCTTTCTTCTCTGAGGGCGTTCATCTCAGTTTCCAGAAGTAGATGGGAACTGGTCAATCTCTTCACAATACGAGAGGTCTTAACGCGCACCTTTCCTTGTTTGGGCGGCGACGGGCATGGCTCTTAATCGCCTTTGGTATTTCCGGCGAGCACAGTGCTTGAAAATGTTATTTCAAAATCTATACTGACCAAGATGTTACAGTTCCATCACACGAGGTTACTTACGGCGAAGTGCTGGAGTTGACATTCCCGGAGAGAGCATGGGCCTTTACCGCAGACACTCAGCAATGCATCACGATTATGTTTTAACATTGTTTCGTAATTAATTTAGGATAAAAGTATTTTTGGTTATATAGAATCAAATACGTTTGTATTTGTTTACATTATTGTATTTATAATAAACTTTTACACTGCTAAACTTAGCATTGTTGGTACAAATACCAGGGAATGCTTCAGGTAACACGGAAGAACTTCATCAATATAGATAAAAAGTTCAACTCTTATTACTACACAACTTTAAAACTAATAAATGATGTAATCATTATCGGCTTTTAAATATACGCCGCCAAAAATCACGGATTTGTTTATTAATCATAGAGTGCAATCTAATTTTATCGTACTGTTTGTTGCGATCGCTTTGATACTTTAAATACTAAGTTCAGTGATTAAAGAATGGGATAAGACTATTACACTTTCCCCTTTCTAATTCATAACAAATGAATAACTGATTGTTTATTTATATTTCTCGTGAATACAATAGTTTCCAAACTCTACCAAGGTGACGCGAACTGCAAGTTTACCCCTCGGGACTTTCGTACTTACCGTGCATAAAGATATTCCTTTGAAACGACAACGACATGTGATTTATAGTAAGTTGAATAATTTTAAATTATTTCAAGTATGATCCACATCTTTATATTCAATACCAGTGAAACTTTTACTTAAAAATAATCGACTTGTTGTTCAAATATCAAGTAAACAAAATAGAACGATTTTCATTTGTTTGTCAAAAGGTACAGAGAATATATAAACGATGGAGAATAAACAATATAAGCGCTTAAAATATAGAGTAACTTTGAGTGACACAGAAAAATGTATTTTTTTACTTAATGTGAATACAATTACAAATTTTTGCGCTTTCCTCTTTTCCCCGGCAAATGACTAGTCCGTCTGTGCGGAATGCCATTCCTGACCAAATGCTATTTCGGCCAAAGCTTGGAAGAAGATGTAACAAATCGTAGCAACGACGATGCGATCGGTCCTTTAACCACCACATGAAGCAAGACCAGCGCCGTCTCTCATCCAGCAAAAACTCCCCAACTTTCTTTCGTTCTCTTCGCTGTTATTTGTTTCCTTCCGGTGAAGCGAAGACCCGATCAAGTCTCCAGGAAATTCTGCGTGACATTATAGAGCGCGAGTGACTGTCACTGCTACCGCCTCTCAGGAGAAGCTTCAATATGATCGGAATCCTGCAAATATATCTTACCTTTCACGAACTGAGAGGGGATTTCTTCGCTCCAAGTCGTTTATTTTCTTTGAGAAGACTTCTTCCTCTGGAGTTGCAGCTCTTGCCTTAAAAAAGCTCTGCAGCAGCGGTACTTTTCCTATGACCACACTCGAATCAAATCTTTTCCTCGAGTTTCGTCTCTGGGTGCATTTTATGGTTTATTGCCAAGAAGATGGTCACAATGATGCACTCATTGGAATGTACTGAGATGTGAAATGCACCAAATGAAAAAAACTGAAACGTTACATAAAAATTGACGACGGCTTAAGTCGAAACGTTGTGAGCTAGTATATATATAAATATAAATAGTTTTCATCATGCTCCTTTTGTAGTATATCTTACCATGGTTTCACCGTGGACTGCTAGAGATGACCATGGTTTCACACTTCTGAAAGTCTTTCATCCACTTTTGCCACACTCGTTTCTTCTTTTCCCCTCATACACTTAAGTCTGCTGTCTTTTTCCATTTTTAATCCCGTATGAATAGATTTCCAACATTTGAGAGTTATACACTTTGTCGTGCATTCTATCTGTTCGTCTCTTCGATTTCCCTGGGGGTCACTCGAAGCACATCGTGAGAAACGCAGTCGTCTCTCCTCAGAAGGTGACGAATAACCAGTCAGTCAATTCACGTCCGGATTCATCACACTACTATATTAAAGAGAGATTTGAATTTTCGAAAGAGGTAAACGTGAAACCTTCAGTACCAGGGAACAAATGAACAATACACGTGTAAACACCAAAGAATGTTAATAATATGGGAGTACTCGATTTTTTTTTCAAAATACTTGTAAAAACTACCATTTACGGTTAACTAATTTGTTTCACCTATTTCGTACTCTCTCGGTTTCTTCAGCTCGGGCGTCACAAGGTCTAAAGAATATTCAACGCTCGGAATGCAGCTCGGAAAATTGCGCTGTACTCAGCTTTCATCTGTACTCAACGCTGTACTCAACAACTCAGCTTTCATCTTAGGGACGAATCCAAACAGTGATATTACCATTAAGTCTATAGTTCATTGAACCGAAAGTTTGAAACTGCTCGAACCTCACTACTTCTCGTACATCATTTATGAATATGATTTAAATTCGACGATTTTAGGTTCCTGTACCATACCGCTTTTCCATTATAAGATATTTTTAGGGCGCTGCATTCTAAATCCATGAATTTAAATATCCTTTCCTCAAATGATTATATTTACTTTTATATTTACCCCATAGTTGTGTTTATTATTTTATTTACATTTATAATATGACTACGTAGTTAATTAAACGATTTTTGTTCACCCATAATTCCTACATTTTGAAATAATTTGTGATTTAAGCAAAATCAAACATATTCTAACGAGTTAACACAATTTAAATGGGAGATAAAAACGTTAGTTATCTGTCTTTTATATCAAGTAAATATTGATTCTTTTCATTTCTTTATTTTACGTCATGTCTCCATCTCTTGGCATTACACGACTATTGTCATTAATGTTTATCTTACTACATTAAGAAAAATAACATTGACGTAAAATTAACATGTATTATTACTTGAAGCAGAATGTATTCTTCGCCTCATGTTAAATTGTGTCGTGTCTTTTCCTCTTCCCGTACGTCACTGCATATTTTCTGAGTTTCGTTCTCTAACCTTGTTTCTTTGACATACCGCTTAAACGCCATTCGGCATCCGTCCCAAAGCATAACAATGATTTCGACTTGCTTGATATATATAACTGTTGAACAATAATGGTGTTTCCTATATCTTTTGGCGAGGTAACTGAAGAAAGCTATATAGAATACAACACAAGAAGTAGTTGTTTCCCATCCAGCCCACGGAATAAAAGAGCTCTGTGTTGAAGCGTCTATCCAGAAATGTTATATCTCAGTGGAAAAATAGGGGAGGAGCAATCAATGAAATAAATAAATATGTCGAATCCACTGCCAGTTTCCCCGTAACCCCCATGTAAACACAGCGTCCACCCACACCCGGAGCGGTCGTCCAACGCATCTTCCCTCGCCGGTCGACTCTTATCCAGTTTAGAGTAATAAATGTTAAAACCCGCGGGCTTTGTCGGCCTCCGTCGCATACATTTGCATACATTCGCCAGAATGTTTGGAGCTGTCGCGGCAGGGCTGGTGGCCCCCGCACCACATTCGCCAGCAGCATTTGCAGAACGAATTGAAAACTACATAAAGAGAAACAAGTCGCGGAGGAGCGCCTGACAGCTGCGTTCCCTCGTTTCCTCTACCCCGACCCGTCCCTCGTCGTCCACCTGCGTTGCAACGCTGCTTCCCTCTGCCCTATAAGTCCCCTTTCACCGGGTTGCTCCACCCCCATCCATCTTGTCTGATACATCCCGAAAGTCGATTCCAACCCCTGCCTCACCCGTCTTTTGTGTTATAAAATATATTAAGTGCTTTATGAAATGTGTCGTGTTGCCCGAAGTAAAAGCATCGAACAAACAATTACATCGCAATAAAAATACACGTGTTTGTTTATATTTTAGAGTTGAGATTAACATACCGACTTCGATAACCAAATTACGTAAGTTATATCTTCAAATTCATATTACGTTTTGAATTCTTCTCTCACTTAATATTAATTTTATCATTTGTTGTTTATAATTAGTTTTAGGAATTAATTCGACTCATCTATTCCGTTAATTTTTTTAATGTATCGAAAAATATTATGTTTCAAGAATTTTTATTTTTATAGAATTCTGAAAATCTCAACTGAGTTTTTGCACTTTTTAATCTATTATCCTTCGTGGCATAACTTAAGATCATTTGTGCTTCTTTCCACGACAAAAATATCGCTTTACCTTAATTCTGAAAAGTAATTGTTTGGTAAATATAACTTTTTCTCTCGGTTTATTGCCACAAATGAAGTAACATTTTATAAAGTATTTTCAGGACATAGCAGGGAATATTACAGTTAAACAATAACGTTTGTAAAGCTAACAACAAAATAATGAATAATAGGTATACATGCTCTTCACTGCTTGCACGACAGAGTGGACCCACTGATTAGAACTTGCATATTTGTACGACTTCAAAATCTTCGCAAGGATCCACTACTCCTACTAAGGCTCAATTTCACCAAATGTAGAATAATCGCGATTTCCTTAAACGCGATTAGGTAAATGGAATCGCGATTACATTTTATGCGTTTCACCAAGCAAAACTAATCGTCGATTATGTTAATTAATGTTTCTGAAGAAGTCTCTAGGTTGGTAGTGATTTTGCAGTGCATTATGGGTAAAATGAAGACAAATGACGGGTGAAAAACATAACTTGTTACTCACCAGCGCCACGAATGAACACAGGAGGAAGCAGCGGGTCTCTCTTAAGCCAGTCAGAGTTGCCAGATGTACGATAATTACCGTTTTGTACGATAATTGAGGCTATGTACGATGTACGATTTGACTTTGTACTATAAGGCCAATTGTACGTTAATTTCATAGAAGGGCATGTCCATGATAATAATTAAATTTTATTTATTGTTTTTGTGCGTGCGCGGATAACTGACTGTGTCTCCCATCTATCAGCTGTGCAACTAGTTTTTAATTTGAGAACAATATAATTGCTCATACTCTTGTTAAACTGAGGGGTAAGAACGCGAACACCTTCCCGAAAGCTTGTGGGTTGCAACCTCAGATTAGACATGCATGCTCAAGAATCTTGATTCACCTATCATTTCATTTTTATTACTCCCACCTTCCCCCGCTGTCCAATCCCCCGCGGTCGATATTGAAATAACATTGCGAATTGAAGGGCTCAATTTTATACTGAGAGATGTTATAACGTTTAGTTTAAAGAATGCTCAAACTCGAAGTAGAAATGATATGTTCGAAAAACGATACGTTAGAACATAGAGACAAGTTTAATAATCATGTTTTGTGAACAGATTTATATTTACTGAACTATTTTCTCCCAAGATGTGTTCCTCAACAATTTCAAGAATTTTACAGAATTCATCTCGAATTTATTGTTGTTTCCATTTTCAAATAATATTTAAAATATAATTGAATATTATAATACAATTAGTCACAAAGTAAAATTTTAAAATTCGGATAGAAATTTATCTTATTTTGCGATGTGAAGAATACAAACCATAACGATGTGGAGGAGTCCTTAACTGCTCCGTAGTGTACTTCACTTTCTTAAGAATTACTATCGTCGCTCTTGAACATACAAAAGGAATTTCTGTTGTGAATTCTTCTTTTGATCCGGTGGAAACAATGTTTTTTGTTTTGCTTTTGTATTTCAGTTGAATGAACTACGCTTTGTAAAAAGTCATACAACTGTGGATTTGTTTTGATTCATTATAATTCCATAATGTACATAGTAGTGTATTGTTGTGATTATTCTCACTCAGAAACAATTGTTTCTATGCGCGATTTTTACTTGGAATGTAAAGAATTCATATTCCTTTCTGTATAGGGTTCTCGAACAAGTACATGCAACATGCTCTTACTTGTTGCCAGTTGAAACTATATTATATAATTTCCCCCAACAAAATTTTTCACTGAGAAATATTCTCCTCCAGACTTATAGTTATTGAAAATAAAACGTAGCTTGGAAAAGGAAAACCTTTTTAAAACTGAAATGTAACTACGGTCGGATGAAAATAGCGACGAGTCGGGATTCGAATGCGAATTCCTGCACTGATGTCAGTGGTGTTATCTCCTACACCACCCGGTCTCCGTCCATAACTGGACATTAATTCCTTCCAAATATGACATCCGGAAAACCTGGGTTACATTCCCATAGAGGGATAAGTGAAATCATGCTGAAGAAAGCTATTCGTACTTACGTTCCGGCAACACAGGTAATTACGTGTTATGGATAGTTATGTGTATTTTTCGACCATGCACCTATACGTGAAGAATAATACGCAATAACTAATGCTGGGTGACAATGGCAATGAATCTGGTCTTGAACCCGGGGTCTCCAGCACTATCTGATAGGAAATGGTCTGAATGCAAATGGAGCACATTCGTGGAGGGCCAACATTACATTTTTACTTGAATTGTACTTTTTACAACTCCCCTTGACTTCATACGTCAAGTACTGACCATTTATAAATAACAATAACAAAATATTTGTCTATTTCATACATTGCTCGTTCGTAAAGAGTGATTAAAACATATTGCGTCACATATTCACTGCAATATTAATGACATTCTTCTGACTTAGTTGACTCCTTGTATACTTGCATACTACTGATTGCACAATACTAAATCAATAGATACTGATTTTATGTATTTAATAATTAAACTGTAAGAACAATGTACAGTACATCTAAGAATCCAATGTAGTATTTAAAATCCAGTACCTGAAATATCAGTTATTTGAATCATTGGTATATTGTTTCAGAAATGGCCGTAATGACTATTTGTGAAAGAAACATTCACATATGCTAGAAATTCTTAAATAGTTACACATTTGTGGACAAAGTAGTGGGTTTCCAAAATAAGATTTAAACTCTGTTTAAATGTTGTATAAGTTCGTTATGAAAATTTTATGCCCGAGAAACGTCCCCATTTCGTAACTTCAACCTACGTCGTTGCAATTTCGTAATAAGAAACATGTCAAGTGCTGCACTGTATTAGAGCTTACACCGTATGGAATAAACAGGACACAAAACAATCTTCCGAAAGCAACGCACAAAACAATCTTAGGAACATGTGTGCACAGTACATTTCCATTTTGCCTTTCTTCCTACATTACCAGCCCATTCTCGAGTAGAATGAAAGTTTGACGAAAATTCGAGCGCGTGAGACTGTAGAAACAACGCCACCCGCAAACAATACGGTGGCAGAAGACGCTGCCGGGGACTCGGGGTGAATGAGGCGTCGCCGCTTGCCTCGCGATGTTCCTTCTAGAGAGCGAGGGAGACGCGAATGACTCATGGGGAGACAGAGAGAGGACCACTCTTCGTATTCCCTCGACAACGACATATTTACGAGACTTCGACTATCCACGGAAGCACGATATTTACCGTATTGCTTCGATTGATCGATCTTTTCATAAGAGTCACGCATTCTTTCGTTCCCACTCCTCCATTTTCTGTTGTTTCAATCAGTTCATCAAATTCGCTCTCTTAACTGTATTCTCATATCCCAAACTTCCTCTATATCTTCATCTCAAGGTCACGTATTCCCCATCTTACTCTGCTGGTATATCTCTTCAACGGTTTTCTTGCGCGTTTTCGGCCAGCATTCCTCCTCGTAAATCCCCACCCTCCATGTTTACAAATACCATTCTCTTCTTCTAGACCCTCATCCTCCCAAATTCTCATCTCTCGACTCGAGGCGTGTACGCGTATCTCACAGTCCGTTTTCTCTGTTGCGCACATTTCTTTCCATAACTGGATATACTTATATTTCTTTCTTCCATTATCAAATGTTCTGTGTATTTAGTCATTCTGTCTTCGCCTGCCTCCTACCCTGCTTTCTTCTCTGTTCAGTTCCACTTATTTCCTCATTCCGAGTTCACATCCACTGCTCCTTTCTCAACTTTCTTTTCCGCGAATATCTTATCATTCCTTCGTTTCCTTGTCCATCTTCGTCTTTCACGCCCCCACTCCGTCGCTCCTTCTTCGCTTTGCAAGATTCTCACCCTCCTGATATTTCCGCTCGTGTGCCCACCCCCGCGCGCACCCAACAGGCCTCGGTCCTTGGTGCACGAGAGAGCGGGTGACGGGGAGGGACTCGAGTGACGCTCACCAGCTACGTTGCGCTTCACGTTGGCGAAGTGTTTGTGCATGTAACTGCCAGTCGCTGCGCGTCACAGACTGAAGCCGTGATGTGGGATTGGCACGCCTTTTTTTACACTGGTATCGAATTCAGTGGTCGTATATAATTCGGGGCTTGTCTATCCATCTTGCTTGTCAGACGTAATGTTCTATGTCTATATCGAACACTGGATAGAAAATGACAGTTTGTGGTCCTGAAGCTTTTTTTTTTTTGCAAAGTTAATGAAATAACGAGTTGATTGCTTTCTTAATTATAAATGTTCAGGTATTTACTGAGGAGTAAAAGAAATCCCATGCAGCTTATCTTTCCTTTAACTCGTGGGATTTTTGCATTATTTTGATTAAATTGATTCACTGAAAAATACAATTTTGATTCATATTAAATGTAAGTATGTAATGTAAACCGAAATTAAACCATTCGACCAATTTGCAACACTTTGTCCTCTTGCTTAATGAAAGCTCATTCAATTTCTCAAGTATGAATAAATCATATTTCGAAAGTTATTTTTCTCATCATATATCAAAACAGACTTAATCGTAAACGTTTACGCAACTCATCTATCAATTGTTCTTTGCAAAGTAACCATTCCGTCTTCGTGATGAAATTTCTGAAAGGAACTGTTATTTCTCTCCTCCCTCCTGTGACTCTTTCTGCTCTCCGAAATGTAAAATGTACTTCTCGCCATTCCAATGCCAAACGCTTCCTTCAGCTTCAATGCGTTTCAAAAGCCTCTTTGGGGAGTTTGTGCAAGAAAATTAGACGCTGAGTCTTTCTTTGGAATTCATCATCCTAGTAAAAAGGAATTTGTAAACAGCGTTTCATCTGCCATACTGAAGTATCCAAAACGCAGTCGACGGCGTGAGTAACGAAATGTTAATAACGACGACAGAAAGAAGCACCCTGAGAAATCATTCTTTTATTGATATGATGATAACTTCTACATTTTAATGAATTCAACAATTTTTATGGCAACTTTATATCGTTTATCATTTATGTCATCTAAACGAACGGACATTGCATCGCAATGCGTTTTAATCAATTCTAAATATACTTTCTGGATATCCATAGAAATGCATTTGAGTCAATTTTGGATTAGTTTTGCACCGTTGCTGAAACAATTTACACGAAACGTTAATTAAACTTTTAAACGCATCATTACACTTTCTATATGTTTCAATTCAAAAATAATCACGAAATACCCGAGTAAGTTAGAAATCCTAGACAGGTATAGAAAATTCAAAAGGAAATTCCCGGGAAAGAGTGCAGTGCCAATCAATGATTACTGTTCTTTAAATATCAGAAGTACTGGAGTACATTTGTATTTAAAGAGCGTGAGGAACCTAATATATATTTATCATTTTTTCTGTTTTGTTCATCTCTCATTTTCTCTTAATTTATTTTTATTTTTGCCATATTGGACGGGGATCGTAAATATATAATATATTTCGGGAAGTTCCTCCCACGTTTTCACAACCTGATGTTTGAGTGAGAGGGAGATAAATTTAAAGTAATGAGGAGTGCAATCAATCGCTTAAGTCCATGTAATGCTTGGAAGTCAATCTATAAACTTTATCTCATGGGTTAGTGCCCTTATTTCTTACCTCATATTCCCCTATAAGTTGGCAACTTTTCCTCCACATTGCAAATTATCAAATCAATTTTTAAAGTTCGGCATCATCACATCTTTCATTTTAAGTTGTTTTAATAATTGCAACTTTCCCTTTTAATTTATGATTTGTTCCCCGAGGAATGCAAATAAGTTTCTGCAAAATCATTAATATGCGTTTTAAAAGTTTTTTAACATTCCTTTATCATTCTCGAAGAGAAATTATACCCATAAGTGGAGAATCCAATTATAAGGTTGAACAGCCCACGTTTGTTTGTCTTGGAATGTTTCAAGATTTCGTTATTTTCGTCCAAGGTAAAATTACCAAAATATGCACCGCTTTATAAATAAATCCATCCTTCAGGGGACTGTTATCGCCAATTAAAGTGTACTCTACGATAACGAAGTCTTTTTACCCTCGACCGCAAGATAATATCAGGTTATTTGCCTTATTATATGTTTCGTCGATTTTTTATTACTGAGGAAACAGTCTTCTCAAATCTCAAGAATACGTATTTACGAGTATTCAAGTCAACAATTTCACCGTTGGAACACACTCCCAAATTTATACACGACATTTTTCAAGTTAATGTTGAAAGTCAAAGCGAAGATAAAATAAAAATTTTATTTTAGTATCCACATTTTATTGAATGGACAGTTTATAATTTTGTTAATTTCATGACACATAAATAATTTAAGATGCTCGAATGCATTAATACTTACTAATTACCATTTCCCTACTGTAACTTGAAAGAATCGTGTACGTGATATCCTGTGTCTGTTTCAAATTCACACAATATGAACCCTTTTGGTCCTCAATGAAATTCATAAATTTATAAGACAAATTCTGCCGTGATCTAAATGGGGTTGTAGTGCGGATTCTTTTAAAAGTCATAAGAAGTCTGTGAGTGGGCGTTCCCACCAATGCAATGGCATATTTAACGTTGAAGAGAACGAAAAGAAAAAAGAAAACTACATGGTAACGAATTTTTCGCTTGAATGAACACAAAAGAAACAAAAAAAAAGTTCGAAGTTAGGAACTGGAGAAAGTCGACAGCCGGAAGAGAAGAAAACCAAAAGGTTCCCAAAAGAAACGAAGAGCTGTTTGTGAGACGAGAAACGAAAGAAAAGAATAAACGAGCTAAGACAGAGACAAAAATGAGGAAACTGTCCAGAAAGAGAGGAAATGGTTTCGGAAACGATTCCACGCTTTGAAAGTGGGCTGAACGTTAACTGTTCTTGATCGCCGACTCGCTTGTTCGCCATGTGGCGGGGAAAGCACTGAGGCAGGGACAGAGATGGTTGTGGCGGTGGGATCTGCAGTGATAATATTGACCACGGTCGAGTACACTTTACTTTGCTCTTTCATCGGGCCTCCTCCATCCCTTAGTTCGCCCTCTTTGCGTTTTTGCCTACGCGGGATTTTAAAGGGCCCTTGACCTGGGTGAAAAATGCGGAAGAGATTGGATCTTGGTAACATGCACTTCACACGCTGCCTTTGTGGCCAGCCTCTAGCAAAGGCTTTTCGTATTTGCTTCACGAGAATTCTTAAGCGATTCGCACGCTTGGTTGTTATGGAAGTGAGAACTTTTCCACAATATCATTCCTGTACTCATAAAAGAAGTCGTGTATAAATAATTTCCTCGGCTTTGTTTTACGTTACACGAAATGTTTAATTAAATGTAATTATTCGTATTTTCATTTAAGTATTGCAAGTTGCGTTTCCCTGATTTAAAAGTTTGTCTCTCTCATGAACCAGTGCTCAACCTTAAACAATCCACAATGTGTTTTAAAACAAATTTATTTTTTTCACTATGCATCATTTCTCTCTTCGAAAGTTTACAGATCCCTTTAGTTAGTTGTATATGAATATCGGAAAATGTTTGTGCTCTAAATACTCAGTATGTAGAATCGGATTCTACTTTAAGGACAAGTTGAGCCAAACTCGATTAATCTGTCCATCTCCTGGAGCGTTTTACTGGAAACACGTGTTCGAACAGTCATCCCAATGTACTACAGTCCCACTATCTTTGTTGGAACGAATACACCGTATTTATCGTAATTCTATTCCTATGAGGGTTATCATCCCCCAGCGTCTAGCTGCTTCTCCCCACGAGATCTTGGAGGCGCCTCACCCCTCCCCTGCAGTCCGTCGTCTTTCCAACATCGCCACTTTAGTGCCTCCCTGGAGATACGTTTAGTGCGTCCTCTCCAGAGGCACGTTTAGTACTCGGGCTCCGTGTGACGACGACGATTCCAGATAGACGAAGACTCTTTCGCAGATGATCCTGACGTAGATCTGTCTGTGTCTTCCTGGCCCCCTTTCCCGTCTTCTCCTGCCTTTCAGGTCGCGAAGACGCGCAGCCTTTAGTCATGCAATATCATGCAGTTTTATAGTTTCAGAATACGATTGAAGTTGGAAAATACCATAAATTTTATTGGAAAAGCTTCCAAAGGCTCCTCATTCGTATAATGGCCGTGCTTCCCTGAGCGAGATGTGTGTGCCTCAGGCTGGAGGAGCTGTGTCCCGATCGACTCCACCATTGTTTCTTCACGAGCTCACTTGTACGTGGAACAGAGATATGTCGATATCTATCCGTATGACGCGAGACAGGAATGGTGTTACCCCTTATTCTAAACTATGTTTCTATTTTTAAACACTGTCTGCGTAAATTTTGCTAGTCTTTTGAATATTAGTTTTCAAACAACGTTTCATGATTTTTCGAAAACAAAATGGTAACTTACATTGTCTAAAGAAAAATTCCTGTGATGTGCAGGTTATTTTCTCTCCTCACAGTTTCCTCTGTCTAGTATCTCATTTAGTACAAATCACTATCTGGATGTGTAGATTTCTGTATTCTTTATTTTTTTTATTATGGCATAAAAGTGTGATATCCTCTCATGCAAATGAAAACAAAATGTTTATTCGATGACAACTCTTGAAATAACAGTCATAATTTTTCTGAATCAAGTGCAATATTGGAAATATTAGCAAACTCGTATGTTATTTACTAATTTAACAACAGAATAGAAATTTGTTTTTAAGAATCATTCTGCATTAACCCGGTGGGGACGTTGTGGAATAAATTAATGAAAGGCCTGCTATATTTTTATCATTCCCTCGTGTAAATTTACATTGCACTCGAAAACGTAAAACCTTCTATCGTAAAGTGCATCCGTGTAGTTGTCATAAAATCATACCGACAACAGACAAATAATTTATACATTCATAAATGTTTAGTTTTTTTTACATTAGCTGTCTACTTTTGCACTTCAATCGGTTTCGTTAACATAAATATTTCTCTCCAACGTACACACTGGTGACTATTATCATATTATATTATCTGCACGAAAATAACACCTCATTGCAAACGTTTCCGTGTAATTTTACATTTTCATGAAGCACACAGGTTTTTTAGTATATGAGTGTTTGAATGAAATATTCAATATATTATTTCAGAAAGTAAACATTTTGTGAATATTCTTCATTTACATTATGTAGGACATTTGCTTTCAATCTATACTTACATAAATTTATATNTCATCGCGGGGCAAGATAAAATTTGTAGCTTTTCATATCCATGTCTCAGTTTCAATAGCTATGACTTGTGAAAAGTCCATCCTCTACGGCTAACAACCGTAGTTGTAATACCGGATACTGCAATCTAGATTCTGTCTAGACGCTGTTCCCCCAAAGAGTTACGATGTGTCTAGTAATTAAACTCGTACAGAAATGAGCCTTACTAGCACACGTCATCGTGGCCCTTCGTTGGCCGAAACGAAAATACATACATACATTTATATATAAAGCATAATAAAGTTTCTGGTTCGTGACAGTGGTACGTTGTTCCATCAGGTACGTTATTTAAATTTATAGACAACTGAACACTTTATTCATACCAATAATGTTTCAGTGACGAAGAGAAAAATAGCTTCTTTCGATTTGTAACGAACTGGCACATTACGTTACAACTTATTGAGAATGTCACACCTCTGACAGAAATGTGTAAAAACATGTAATGGAGGGTGGAGAGTGAAAAATGCATTGATGTCACAATGATGGGAGACATTTCACTTCTGTTGATTATGATGTATTTGAAACTTGTTCGTAAAATTGTTCACCATCACAATCCAGTCTACCCAAGTATTTTTTCCCAGTCTTATTGATTTCCGGATAGTTATCACAAAAAACTCACATCTTTGCTTTACCATAGAACCCAAATCCATATGTACTTATTGAAATACTGTCTTTTAAGCTCAGATCGCTTGTGTGCTCAGGAAAACCAGATGCACTCCACAACTGCAGCATCCTGAACCAAACGGCGGAGTCGTTGCACGTGGAATGCGGTGAAGGCTTTGACGGTGGATTGCCTCAACACTTTGTCATGGAGGTATGTACTGCCATTATGACAGAAATATACAGTACTTCTTTTTCACTGGAACGCTCCGAAAGGGATTTCCAGCACATCCTTTGAAGCGGCTTGGATAAAAGATAATTTTATAGCCTCATCAAAAATCGAATGAAGTCCACTACAGAATCATAATGTGTGTAGTTTTAAAACTTAACTCAATCTTTATCCTATAAGTAATATTATCGTAACTCAATCTTCATCGTGTATTTGGTTAAGTAGTATGTATAGTAATTATTTATGCTATACTCGATGATTGCCTGTGGCTCATTTGTGTTATACCACTCCTTTGTATTCAGGCTTATTACTGTTCAAAAATTATAAAAAAACTTTTTGAACTCCTAATTATTAAAGGAAACTTCCCGGGGAAGGCCTGACACCCCTGGGTGGATTATCCGAGACACTCCGGTACATTTCCAAATGGATATGCGTTCTGATATCTGATATTTTAAACATTAAGCCCTGGAAATATTTAGTACATATCCACGCTATTTTGATACATCTTGGACCTTTTATCTCCACGAAGGAATTGATAATAAAAGTTATAATAACAATGGGAATTTTTTTCTTTATACTAAACAGCAAATATTTATGTCCATTTCTAGCTTTACACGAGAACGCAGCCATCACCAAGATTAGATGGCTCTGATAGTATTGCCATCCCAGCACGAAAAAGCAACGAGGGAACTGTCTATAAGCCATGTCGGAAATAAGCGTAACTAAATATTCTTCGAATTAAACACGAATTATGGACAATTTTCATAAATGTTATCAATCGTCTAAGCTCAAGATATCGTAGAAGAAACATGAATACTTTATAAAAATTCTGTAAAAGAGAAACAAATGCAAGTAAATAATAATAAACTATTGTCATGTGATGTGCGTTGCAGGTGTATGACGCAGCGACTCAAACACTCGTTCGCAACGTCTCCTCGACGACGCCGGTGTTCGCCGTGAGTGGGTTGCAGTCTGGACTGGGTTTCGATATAGCGCTCTTCGCTGCCAACACCAAAGGCCGGAGCGAGATCGTGCCACTGCATGCTTACACTCTTAAGGCTGCCGAGAAGCGTACGGGTGAGCACCGGCTTCAGTGAAGCATTCCTTGATGATAATAATAATAATAAATTTATTTTCAAAAAACAGTACAAATTGCATATGATCACCTGGAGGACAACAAGCTAATTTACTCTCCGGAAGCAAGCAAGGGACCATCCCATCAATTCCGATGAAGGGCCCTAAGGCAGAGGCGGATTCAAACATTTCACCAAAAATTCCTCGATAAGATAAAAAGATAGCTGCGAGTTATAATACTAAAGAATGTCAATATGTTTGTGATCTAACACAAAAAATTATATGTACAAATTATTATCGAACTGTAGATTATTCTGAGTATAGTGTTTAAGAATTTAAATAACACTAAATTCACGATTTATTATTACAATAAACATGCCCCTAGACAAAGCCTAGAGAACCTGTATAAGAAATCCGCCTCTATCCGAAGGAAAACCGGAGCAAAACCGGGGCCAGCATTCCTTGCGCTACCAGTTTTCTTACTCAATACAATTCACTATCTCGAAGGCAATTCATATCGCATGGGCTAAACATTACAATACATAGATCTGTTACGGGCCTTGCTGTGTCCTCAGAGGTCGTTGGTGTTCACACAAAGTCTCTGTATTTACAGTCCATGAATTTGTCGAAAACCTTTTTTTCTTCTTTTCTGTCTGAAATGGCCGCGTAAATTACTTCTTTCTAATTTAAATAATTTGATGTGATAGTATATGCATCTTGAAACAACAAGACTTACAATAATTTTTGAAAACTAGTTGAAAAATTATTCAGCTACTGTGGAAACCATCAGGTCAGCAAGTGTGAAGGGGATTTAGTATTCATCTTCTATATGATAATGCATTGTACCAGTATATTGATCCCTCAAAAAATACTAGGTCCGCGATTAAAGGATCTCAAAAGTTTAAATCAGTTAATATTATATCACATTTTAGAGAATCGAGAGCATAAATAACGGTGGCCGAAAGTTTTATCGATATTCCGAGGAATTTCTGCTTGCGAAGAAAGATTAAAAAAGGAAATATTATCTCATATTTGATTCCTTTAAAAAATTTCCAGGAGATACACCAATAATATATGGCTGTATTATTAGTGTTTACGTAAGTAATAAGTAATTTATAGTCATTAATTTATTTATTCTATTTTATGACAAGTAATGAAAATAGTTCAACATTGTTTATTCGTTTATTGTTTTAGGAAAAAAAACTTTTTAAATTACCCCAAAATATTTATCCGAATTAAATTTTAGGCATAAGTTCAAACAATTCCATTACGTTTTTGTATCCGTTGATTAAGACTGATTTTATCATTTAATAAAACGAACTTCTCCCACTAATAATCGAGGGGATCCATCATAAAAAATTGGAATTAACGATTTTGACCCCAGAAAAGAAAATATACTTATACACACTTTTACTTTTTTGTGATATGAACCCTCAGAAAAAGTGTGCCACCATTTTCACAATTTTTTTTCATTGTTTTCATTACACTCGAGGGAAACAAATCTTACATTTTTCAAGTGTTTGTTCGTGAAAGAAACTTCCATTCTCTTTTTACCATTCCTTTACGTATTTTCAGAGCTCACTAAAAAGGAAGAAATGTATTTTTTCTGTATAACAAAAATTTCCCCGTAAATGTATAGAACCCTCCTCTTTTTCAAAATTGGAACGTTTTTTCGATAATACGTGCAGTGTATGCAACCCGCCATACTTGTACGAGACTCGGGGTGCCTATCTCCAGAGGAGTTCTCGTATTAACCATCATCTCTCAGAGGGGACTGAAATGTCGCTTTTGATTTACAGAAAATATTTCCACCTTAACAGCAGACGCTTCTTAACCGTTGTAAGACGGGCTCGGTGATCGCTATTGACCTTTCCTAATGTGTATGTTGTTTGATAAACAATATATTCCGTAGGATATACGTCTTGTTTGCTCGTAAACTCTAAAATGAATTTAATGTGTTTCCAACTAGTGTGTTGACACTGAAATATACGGATAAAAAGTAGAAAAAATATTAATAGGTGGGAAAAATGAATGGAATGTAGTAAAAGGTTATTTAAGAACATGTATGCGTGATCTACGGACTTAGAGTGCTCTGACAGGCAATATATTAACAATCATGATCGAAAACGGGAAACTCAACAAAGTGTTTCCGTTGCCTAGACAAATTGAAAACAAAATATCTAAATTTTTGAGAGAAACTCAATGTAAGATCATTTATTAGTGATTCTCTAAACATATTAGTCTTTCTCTAAACATATTTGAAATGTGATTAATTAAAATAGTTTCATTTTTAATATTCCTTTGGTGATATGATCCGACGAATTTGAATTGTAATATATAATCTGACGATTTTGATAAAATGATTTGTTTTTCTTTCACCTTTTGTTTTATATTTAATATACAATAAAAATAATTTGTAGTACGTTTCATGTTGATGCCCTAGAATTTAGCGAATGATTGAATGAACGAATGAATGAGTGAATGATCGTATGTAGCATTGTAAAAGCTAGTTCTTAGAGCATAATGTTAATACTTGTATATTTCTGATTGAATTAAGGGACTAGAGTTTTGAAGACAAATTTAAAATATAAATATAGTATTTTGGAAGGAAAAATGACAAAACGCAAAAAAGCAGAAGTAATTATAAATTGAGAGGATGCGCTCATATTTCAGTTAATTGAAACATAGTCGTCCAAATCATATAATACTGACACTGTATTATTAAAATATATCTAAACATTTCCTTGCTCCTACGCTTTTGTTTTATTTTTATCTCTATTTTTTTATTCTGCCTTAGATGTCATTGTTTTCTCGAGAATCGATGAGAAGTAATTTTCCCTAAATGTTTTGAAAGCTGTGAAAAATTAATTCATTATTAATATATTGCTTTTTAATTTCGAGTAAATTAATGTAAAATTTGTTGTTCCACTAATTTAAAAATTATCCTTTGTTGTAGAAAGAAGACTGGCATTGTGATTGTTCGCTCATATTTTTACTGCCATTCATGACGTAACATATTCTAAAAGTTTCCTTTAGATTAATTATCTCTTTGCTATTTCTTGATAACAATATTTTAGCGCTATAGAGATCTCTTTTCTGTCTCGCTGATAGGATTTATTACATTCTGTCACGCCACAGTTGTGCTATTTTATTTATTCCAACTGTCAACTACCCAAACCATCTCATTTACATCTTATGTGCTTGTCCTCTATTAAAAACTGCAATATTATGATGTCGTTCAGTTCCTTTATTACAATGAAGATTTGTTTCTTAGGTGAATTGACAGAGATTTATGTCTCATCTATTTCTCTTTTTATATTTGGTAGAAAATTCCAAAACATGACTTCTTTTAAAATGTCTAAATTGTTACTCTCTCTTATCCACTCTTTAACATAATTTCCCTTTATATTCAGTCTTCTGTGATTTTGCTGAGTATAAGTTGATGTGAATGGCACATGAGTCATCCTTCGTGGTTTTCTTATTTTACCTTTATTTTGTCGTAACGCTACCCTCCAATTCCACGTCGGATTTATATTTTACAATAATAGAAGAAAATTATAAATCAAATAATTAATAAGGAAGTTCAGACGTTTTTCGCTTTATCCTTCATTGTTGATTATCCTCTTTCCCTCCGCTTTTGATGCTCTTTAAGATGTCGCTATCATTAGGTCAAATCGAATAGGGAACTCTAGTTCGGACCTTCCTAGCGTTTCAACTACCCTTTGCAGGAAGGGTCAAGTCATTTACGAATCCTTCTGTATAATTTACTTCTAACAGAAATAAAAGATGCCACTTGTTTTAATTCACCGTCTTCAAATTCACCGTCCGATTTCCCATTGAACCAACGTTTATTATTATGTGTTTCCGATAGCAGAGTTAGCTTTTATTTCCTTTATCCGCCGAAGCTGAAAATGTAACTGAAATGCTTACTACACAGTACGTGTATAGTGTCGGTATCACAGTTATTCTAACTCCTGCAGAAGTTGATTTTGAAAGTATTGGAAGTTGAATTAAGAAAACAAGTATAATTTGTAGTTATGATAAAGTACATTCTCTACAATCAAGAGTTTTCAAAATTTCGTGTGAGGTTATAGGGTCTCAACATACTGTTTTGATTTCCACATCGCCAAGGTGAGAAGGGGGTAAATTCCGCCGGTCGAGAGATGAGGAAAAATACATAAAAAGTATATTTTGTTTTAATCCATAAATGTTAGAACCGGCATGAGTTGAACTGTGTTTTACGTGTATTTTCTCGCAGTATAAAATTAATTAATTATTATTACATTAATCTACATTTATTACCGCAGGTGCGTAAAAGACATTTTCGTGACAATACCCGACGTGACCGCTCTTCCGTCCGCCAGAAATCCAGTTTTCTTCGAATCGGTTGGTGTAGTCTGGGGAGCACTAACGGGAGGGGATACGAGTACAACTCTACCCGTCCCCGAGGGTATGGAGGTGACCCACGAGCCAATTCTATGTCCCGGGGCCCAGTTCGACTCAGGGCAAGGTGCTTATATGAAAAGTGTGCACTCTAAGAAAAAAATAAAAATGTACTAGACAGAATTTACTAAAAATTTCATCCGTTCCTTTTTTTGTCTCAGGTAAAGTATATGCCCGGTAGAGTGCGTTGAATTTATACTCCAGCATTTTGGAAATTTTTGTCCGAAAGTTGAGGAAAATCTGAAACTTTGCTCCTTTATGTAATTTAAGACGATGATTATAGTTTTTTAATTTTCCACTTCAAACAATTTCAATAAGTAGGAAAAAACATCGACGAACTACAAGACAGTTATGTTTTTAAAAGCTCTTTCGCTTATTTCAGAAAACACGCATGTTTGGAAGGACAATACTAATTACAGCAAAAAACAAGGCAAAATTTCCTGGAGTCTATTCTTTTGCGTGCCATTTGCCAGACTACGTCTTGCTTTTAGAACGTGTTGAAGTTGTAAATTAGGCTGCATATAAATACGACGCGCTGAAACGGGCAAATTATTTGTCTGACAGATAAAGCGTAGGAAGTAATTTGTTGGACGTTTTCGCTGCTTCCTATTCGTAATGAAACATTTTCTTCGAAAAGTGCATTTTTATCACGTTATAAGGAAAGAAACGAAAAATAAGATAAATTCAACGCGTTCTCGTCCCAGACATTTCTTGTCCTCCTCTCTGCGACTCACCGAGTTGCACCAGACACGAGTGTTCGGAGAGGCTTCCAACCCATCCCAGCCTGTATCCGCGCCTTTTAAGCGTCGCCACCTACCATTCTGGACGGCGTCTTCTCTTTCCCGCGAACTCCTCTCATCACTGCGCCCGCCACAGGAGCCCTGTCGCCGCCGGAGCACCCGCCTCCACCACCAGCCGCGTGTCACGTGGCGTACGAGACGGCAACCACGTTGCGCGTGTCTTGCACCCCCGCCGACGAGATGAGGGGCTCTTCCGCAGCGACGGCGGCGGCCACGTTCGTGCTGCAAGCGTTGGATGCGCGCTCGCACCGCGTGCTGGCGTCCGCCGCGTCGCAGCGCGCCACGCTGCTGGAGGTGCGCGGTCTGCCCGCTGATGGCCGTCCGCTTCTGCTGGCTGTGCGTGCTCTTTCGGCCCGTGGTGTCGTCGGCGACGCCCGCACGCTGTACGCGCCGCGTGTCTCCACCCCACGTTCACCACTGGCGGCTCCCGAGCGCCGTAGGGCCTCCGTTGGTATGCCCGCCCGTTATTCAACTTTCATCCTCTCAATCAGGCATCATCGCTCTCGTACGAGACCAGCATACGAGCTTTGTGAAATGGCTAACGTTCCCAGATGAATTGCTTTTGTTTGCTCAAATTCTTGTCATTGGAATGGATTATATTTTTACTACATTTAAATAACATTTTTTCTTCGAAAAAGTTCCTTCTGGATTCTTTGGTACCATCTCCTCCGTGAAAACGGGAAGTGCCCCTAGGATTGACTCTCCTCCACGAAAACCTAAACTTTGTTGTAGAGGACAGCCGAAAATGAAATTCTGTAATCTGTAGATATTCCTTATTTGTGAAAAAGAGTTAAATCGTCAAGGTTTTCACATTATACAGGATTAAATACGTAACTATGTTTCAAGTATATCTCATTTCAATGATATGGTCCCTGACTCTTTCAAAATTCTCTATGACAGAAAAACGTATTAGAATGAATTGTTCCGACAAAATATGCTTCATGACACGGCTAACACGTATTTCAAAAATACAGGGTTAACGAAACCAAACGTTATTTCTGAAACATAGCTACACTAAAAAAATATTACAAAAATTACTGAAATATTTTTGTGATTATTTATGTGATTTTCTAATAATATCATAGGCAATAATTTGCTATGGATATAGACTAATTAATTGTTTATGTACAATTAGATTTCTAAAACTTTAGAGGCCTTGTTTGAGGAGGGGGCAGGGGATGGGCAGATGCAATCCCCCACCTCCAACAATTTTGGTATTGAAAAGAAATCTCAGATCTCTGTACTTATTAATTAATATTTCACCAGATAGATTGGTCGGGATTCACTCTATTGCTTTGGGCAAGATGTAAATTATACAAAATTACAAGTCAATCCATACAGCCGAAGTTTTCTCTCAAAGAAGGAAACCTTTTGAGTTAGGTTATGGAAGGAAGAAAAAAATTCTAAGACAGAAATAATTGTAATTGTAAACAATTTTATTTCATTAACAAACGTATTAATGAAATTATGGACGTTCCTTTTACAATGAGAGATCAATATAGTATGTCTCTGTTGTGAGGAGGGATGGAGGTATATCGTATAAATTCCGTATAGAACACTACTCCGTCGTACGTTACTTGTTTGTCAAGACAAAACCATGCAAAATCAGAGCTAAACTTCATCAAACTGAGAAAAATTGTTATTATCTTATAAGCTTTTGTTCTTTCCTGTGTGAAGTCGGGAAAGGGCTCACAAAATTCAGGAAACTGTTGTTACATTTCGATCTATATTTAGTGACTGCTATAAGTAATTGTTGAATTGATGTTCTTTTCAGACTCACGCAAAAGAAATGTGCGTAACAGCGAAATATATTTTAAAGACGCGCCTTATTTGTGAGAATATTCATCCTTTTGCTATTTACCTTCTCACGTTTTTTATAGAAGTTAGATAATGAGACATTGAATTGTAGCATTTGATGCAGAAGCGTTTCTTGCTTTGCTTCCGTTTACTTTAGTTTTACTGAAATAAATAAAACATAAACTGATAACATCTAATTCAGCATCTTATTCACGAATTAATATATCTTCAGAATGTCGCGTGCTCTCTCTTGGGGTAAGATCGAGATTTTGTACTCTCGTACAAAATACCTAAAAATGCTATAACTTCAAGAGTTTTGTATGACCGATGCAAATATTTATAGCTTGCAAAGGTAGCCTCCTGTAACATTTCGATTTTGACCACGTGTATTGTATTACCACGAAGGTAAATAATTTATATTGATTACTTTTGTAATCGGAGGCTATAAAAATAAATAAAAATGACATCAGTATCGACTGTAAAATGCTTGTAGTCTTTGAGGGAATTTTCTTTAATATCAAATAATTTCACGACCTGTGGAAAGCTCATATTTTCCATAGCGAGAATCGCAAATGCGAGTACTGCTGGTGTCGTAGCAATGATGCTGTGGGGATGGTGACGAACATGAGTGGATCAAAAGGAAGTTGTAGTAGGATCTATAACCTCAAAATTGCAAACTTAAACAAATACTCAATAACAAAAGAAGGAATATTGATAAAAAGGAGCATTATTGATAAAGCAATTTATTTTGTATCCCTCCTTAATATTAATCAATTTACTAAAAAGTCCATAATTTTGCTTGTAGTTTTGATCAGGTTCTTTGGACTAATGCATGCCTAAATTTTATTTAACTTTGATTTGGCAAATTATACCTGGTGTTTGTTTAAAAGATTTCCAGTATTAACATTTCTTCTCATTAATTTAATCACTTCGAATATTTCCGTCCACATCTTTCATAAATCAACTATTAATCTGAGGTAATAGTTAGTAAAGTAGGTTAGTAGAAAAGTCATCTGATATTACAAGGACATTACACCTCCTGGGACACTATTTTTTCCCAGCTCATGAAATAACTGAATTTTGATTGCAAAAATGTGTTACTTGACATAAAATACTTCAGGAACAAACTGGGGAGTTTCTTCTGTGTAATATTATAGAAGTGCTGTTGGCCACACTCACTGAAAACGTAAGTGGAGTCTGACACTCTAACAGAGCTCTTGCTATATTTTGATGTTTCTTCAGGTTTTAATGTACAAGTTACCTTAAATGAAAAGTTGGTTTTTTAAACTTTATGAGATTGAAGTCAGTTCAAAAGGCTCAAGTACGTCTGTGATTCTTTAAAGAGATACACTCAGAAATAATTTATTTGATTCAAAACTAATCAAAATCTTGAAGAATTAGTAAATTTGGAGACGTGAGAAAAATATTTACTTATCACGGAAAACAACGAAGTGTTGAGAAAAATTTTAATAATTCATCATTTTATTTGCGATGTAGTTTCCAGGAATGCTTAGCTAATATTGTCTATTTAGCTGGTTCATAGCTTTTTATATATAACGGTGGAGGAGGGTGCTTCGTGATGATGGTACTGTCTTCTGTAAATCTTTTCTTATTTTTAATAACCTAAATATACTCATTTTATTTTAAAGGAAACTTCCAAATAATCATCTGAGGTGAAACTGAAGATATTTTCTCTATTTCGTTTCTGCAGTCAGTGTTGCTGTACTATTTTATTGAGATCCAGTTCTTAATCCATTCTTCCCTTTCTTGGTTCTTCTCATTTTCCTCTCATTATCCTCCTTGATTTTATGGAAATTATCTCCTTCATAAGTATTTAACATATATAATATTACAAACTTCATAATGAATATTTAAAAGTTCAGTCAATTAAATTAACAATATTATTGATGAATATGTTACTGACATTGGACTAGTAAAACAGCTTTCTTTGGAACATCGCTATAACGGTTCTTTGTTTCGTGCTAGATTATTCATTTCTCATGAATAATTTCTTCATGATTACCAAAGGAAAAGTATTTCTTTTCTTATATACTGAATGTTATTTCTCATTTTTTTCTGTAATGTAAATGGCTTTTGGTTGTTGATGCCTATCTTTTTCTGGTCACCTTTAGAGAAAGACTAATCTTGTACAAAATGTACTGTAGTAAAAGTAAGTAACTGTTAATCTATTCTAACCTATAACATTAATTTCCTTTCTAACGCATTCAAATGTGCTTAGTATGATGGAAGTAAAAATAGAATTATTTATGTGATATAAGAGATTTTTCCCATGTTTTACCTTAAATGGTAATAAATGATGAAAGAGAACTTGAATAATCATATGACCTTAGTATTCACTATTTAATGGGACTTAAGTGTATGCAAATTTAGTCATAATAAAAACGTAGTTGACAATGGCTGTTATAATTTACACTTACTTATGTTATGCATACTTTTTCTACAGCTTCTCCAACCATTTTGAACATCACTCCAGTTTTGGGTATTTTGATCGGTGGCGTCGCAGCACTAGTACTGGTAGCAATTATTATTGTGGTGGTATTACGTCTTCGAGGTCATTCAGGCAATGACACTAAACAACGAGACAATTCAGGGGCAGAAGGTAATGGGAACACTCGAACTACTGATAAATCTAGTTCTATACCATTATCCAAAGACACTGACGAAAGTATTGACAGTCAAGAAGAGAAAAATCCAGACATAATACCCCAAAACAGTGGTACGTTAATGTACAATATTTTTACCATTTTTGTAGAAAATCAATAATTATAGATATACAAAAATTACAAAACATAAATCTCATCTTTACACTAAAGAGTTATAGTTCTTACAATTTTCTTTGATCTTGCAGATACTGACTATCAAGATCCAGATGAAAAAGCTTTTGCAAACTTGAACAATGCTCCAAATAGAATTTATGCCAGTGTCAATCCACATGTTCATACTACAAACCCAAGGATATATGATAATTCTGGCAATGTAATGAATATGCCAAAACAAGTGAGTAAATTTTAATATCTCCTTACATGCTGAGGAAGAATCAGTGGCTTATGTGAAGCAGTTTTTGTTGTTTGAATGAATCAATTTGTTTCCAGTTATCTTAATTTTGAGTTTTGCTGAAAACATTAACTTATTAAATTATTAAGCGCACTCTCTAGTGGTAAAATAAATCTATGGGATGAATTTATTCCTGGTACAAATCTTCAAGCAATATGTTTCTTATCTTTGCGTAATAACGATGAGTTGTATCTTTCATTTTCTTTTCCGTTAACAAAATGTAAATATTTTTTGAACATGTCAATGGAGCCAGGATTTTTATACAGTACAAAATATGTTCAATAATGTGTAAGAAAATATGACAAATATGTGAAAAAAGTGTAATTTTAAGAAACTGTATATTGAAGCTTGTTTCGTGGTTAGAGATAACGCATGAGACACCAATGACGCATAAGATCTTATGTGTGAATGCATCAGCAGACATTTGAGTTTATGAGAAAAGGATCAATAACCGTATTTACTCGCGTAGTTTACGCGCCCCAATTTTTATGAGATTTTCTGGATATATAAAAAATTTCGCATAATTAACGCAGGTTAATCTCGACTACAAAAGTTTGCCGAATAGTCTGCTCATTCGCCTTGTTTCTATGCCCTGTCGCGCGTCACGACTTGTGACCCGGCCAAGTGGCGGGGATCTGCAACGCGGCGACCGTTCCGACCATTGTGGAAGTATTTATGATAATAAATTTACCGGCTACGCGACGTCGGAACCATGGTGGACGTATTTATGGTTATAAATACGTCCACCATGGTTCTGGCGTCGCGTGGTCGGTAAATTAACGGTGCACGGGTAGAGCACGGGTAAGATTCATGAATCACTGATGTCTGAGCTTTTACCGACTACTCATGGGAAAGGACGAGCCACCCCGGGTGGCAACAGGACTTACGTTCTGACGGCCCGATTTTTTTCTCATAATTTACGCACCTCTATTTTAAGTGCATTTTTTTCGTCCCATATAAACTGTAAAATACACACGTAAATGCGATATATTTCAATAAATTGATCAAATAAGCGACTCATTTCGTTTGTTGCAAATGTCAATTTTTGAGAATAGTCAAAGTATTGGAAAAAAATTGTGCTCATCATCACTTTAAACATCTTATAATATATTTCACGCTCTCCATGTTTTTCTTTTGATAGAGGGATGAAGTCACTTATGCTGAGCTGGCTTTACCAAAGCAACAACCCCTGTATGTTGGAGTACCCCACACCCCAGCAGGAGTTCGACGCCAAGAGCCAACAGTGTATGCGCAGATTGATGTCAGCAAGCAAATGCCACTTCCACAACATCAGCAACACCCTCAACATCAGCAACATCAGCAACATCAGCAACATCCTCAACATCCTCAACATCCACAACATCCTCAGCATCCACATCACCACTCTGATATTCTAGTGAGTGTATCAACTAGTTTTCATCTTATTAAAATCCTTCTTTAACTTGACCTTAAGTAGCATTAGGGTATGAATTGAAAATGAAAAATTTTATATTTAAAAGCAAAAACAAACATTTTCTAAGAAAACAATGGGGGAGAAATGGATGTGGAGATGTGACTTTAATTGAAGAATACATCAATAGTTGGTGATACTTTTGACAGTGGCGTGAAATGGGTACAGAGAGATGCTTCCTTTGTCCCCTGGAGATTATGTAAAAATAAAAGATTTTTCTTAATGTTACGACAAGCAAGGAATGCTTTCAGATGTAAGGAGAGATTATTCCATTTATTTCTGAAAACAAATGAAAGGTACACCTGAGAGAAGTGACTCTTACATTTGTAACTCCGACGTTGCTTCAATTTAACAGAGTACATTGTTAGGTGATGTATTTCAACCTACAGAACATGATATGGGGGCAGGCCTTGTCTCCAAGTCACAATTATGAGGTCATAAAGTTTTAGAGAACATTTTCAAGCCCCCGGACAGGAATTTAACGGCGTTCATGTCAATGGCGTAACTATCCAAGCCGGGACCCCCGGGCAAAACGTAGATCGGGGCCCCTTAATGGTCGCAGTTTCTGTGTTTTAATACAGTGAAATTTAGAAAAATAGTTTTTGATTTTTTTAGTAAAAGATAGAATATGTTTGTAACTGTTTAGTAATTTAATTTTATAATATTTACGTACCATATTTTAATGCGGTAATTGTACGAAAAATCCAATGATACATTTATATTTTCATATAACGTAATTTCGTTTTAGCAAATGTTTTAATTAACTGATCTTATCTTATTCTTAAATTATTTGTAGCCTCATATTCAATGGATAAAACTTTTGAACCACTTAATCTGTCTTGATTCACGGAATATCTAAAGTAATTTTTGACGAGCTTCAGTTTCGAAAATGACAGTTCTGCAGTCGCAATTGTACTTGGCATAGTTAAAACAGCATGGCAACTGTAAACGCATCCGGAAAATTGGCCGATAGCGTAAAATGATTAATTAGTAAATGTTGAGCTTATGATAAAGGTCATTTGATTAATTATGACTATATTACGTAAAATAAAGTTTTTTTATAATGAAAATTATTTTACAATAATATTTTTTTCTTCACAAACTGTTAAATACCGTGAAGAATTTCTATTCCCATTTCTTCCAGATTAAGGGAATCCCATGAGGCTCGGGGTCCCCGGGCTATGTCCGGGTGTTTAGGGTGCTAGTTACGCCACTGGTTCGTGTGCCTGGCAAGTCCACTTTTTCAATTTTCTTCATGAATATTAAGTGAGAGATCGTACATAAAGCATATGACGCAAAATTACCATTTTTAAGTATCTCCATTCAAGTCCATTAACACACCAGTAACTACTCGTATGTCAGAAGAAGCTATACTAGAAAGAAACTGTTACAATAATGTTAATTTAGTGAAGAACTTTTCCTTTGGCAAGGAACATTTATTGACTTTAAACTGTTTAAGGTAATTGTGGAAACATTAACTTAAATCTCCATGGACCGTAACAAGACAAAATAACAGTCCCCGGAACTTTTTCACTGCCATACATCCACAACATTAAATGTATCACCGACAATGTGCTAATGGCACAAGAGCACAGAATCTATCATCATCGATTCCCTTTCTTCGCGTGATCTTCACAAGTTTCATTGTAGAAAACGTGCAGTCAACCTGTGACGGGAATCATAATGCCAGGATACTGTATACTAATGACATTATGGAAGAAATGCTAACAAAATATGTTACTTTTAACGAAAATTCTTGTTCATGTACATCTTGTTCAAATAACTGTTACCCTATTTTGTTATCATGTTATAAGATTAAATACAGTTTTAAAATCTTTCTTTTTAGCTAAGACACTTGTACTAAAAACGGTCTAAAACGTTCTGAGGAATAATTCTTTACCATAAAAGTAATACAAATCTGACGTGGAAAGTTTAAATGCTATTTTTAATTTTCACGTTCAATAATGTACTGATGAGTTAAGATTCTGGTTGCATTTTCTAACTAAACAGTTTTCATCAAAACATTGCAACAAACACCATAGCAGAAGGAACAAAATCAAAATTTCTCAGAAACATTGCAAGAGTGTAAAAGAAAATTTCAAAATAAATCTACAAATTAATTGATGTTTTTATATGGATGTAAAATATACAAAAAGATAAAATTCTTTATTATTATTTTCAATTGTTTCAATCCATTTAATTATTAACATACCATTCATTTACGAGGCATTAATTTGTCATAAATTGTAAATACAGTTCATTTTTACGCGTTTTTGAATATTGTTATGGGAACTAATGTACCGTAATTATGATCTTCCCTAAATTACTGAACAAATATGTTCATAAGATATTCGTACAAGTAAGTAAATAATGGTAAAATAAATAAAGGATCCAATGATAATTGTCACTACTAAGAAAATGATTGGATGTTGTTACACGAACTAGTGTTGACATACCCCGCTAAACTACATGGTAAACATAAGATTACCTTCTCAAAAATAATATCTGACCAGCTGGGAGGATAATTCAGGAGAATATAAATGAAAGGTATATGTAAAATAAACTTAAATTTATTTAATAAAAAGTTAGGAGAAGTATCAAAAACAAAACTAACACTTTGAATTAAAAGTAACAAACGTCATTAAATTTTTAAGTTACTGATTTTAAATGGAAACAGAATTTTACAATAGTTAGTGTATCTGAAAAAATTTAAGTTTTCGTAAAAAAATGCAACAAAAATCCTATTTATAATATTTTACCTTCTCGATCGAGTGCAATCTTGAGAATTGTATAAACATTCTTTGTACTAACATCTCCCCTTACGTATTGAACTGCTGGGGTCGCCGTCGACGTTTCTGACTTTCAATGGTAGACTCGTTCTACTACGCCTTGTTGAAATTCGCAGAAACCACCTTAAAGGTTCATTACACTTATTGTTGCGTAATAAATTTCCAAAATCACACCTCATCCAGTCAATGCCTACGACTCATATCCCTCCTGTTCACGTGTTTTTATAAATAATCATTCAAATATACACAATTATGCAATATTCTGTTACGCATAAAAGCAAAAATAAAAATTGATAATCTGATCAAATAAATTATACAAAAATAACGCAAACATTCAAATATCTTTAATACACACCTGTATATAAATAAAATGATATGCTATGCAATTCAAATTCAATAAAATACTATACAATTTAAATTCAATAATATTAATTTACAAAACTTTGATTCTTAAAAAGGAATACAAGGAATGATATGGTTATTAAAGTTAATATTATTGGATAATTTAAGATTGCAATACACTTGCTGGTTTCCACCACCAATTCACGTGTCTGGATAGAATTCTTAAGCACACTTACTATGGGGGGGGGGGCAAAATAAAAATGACCCGGAAAAGAATTGTAATCCTAATACGGAATTGACCCTTGTTAATAAATCTGTTTAATTCATTTGTGGATCCACTCACTGAAGATCAACGACTGTATGGATATTTTCAGCAAGACGGAACAACAGTACACCGCCTTAAGAACCTTGTCACGAGTGCATGAGATATTCGGACCTCGACAGCCTGATCACTCTCCCTGTGATTTTTACCTGTGGGGCAAATTGAAAGGTCAAGTGTACTCAAATAAACCTCACACTCTAGAAGGGCTACAGCAAATCATTGAAAACACTATTGTTGCTATCCCTCAAGCAGTACTGCTACGCATGTTTCAAAGTTTGATCAATCGAGCACAGCGTCATTGCCATTTCCAGCATTTTCTGTGATGGGCAGTTCTCCTGTTCATTAACAAGGGCCAATTCCGTGTCTTATGAATATTTTCCGGGCCAGTTTTATTTTGCCCATTCTGTATCATAAAAGTATAAACCACAACACCTAAGTTAAGTAAAATAGAAATCTGAACAGTTTACATACGTATGGTTCATAAATCAATTTACGACTATTTGAAGATTATAACATGTCACCACATGTTTCTGAATCAACGAAAGATAACCACAAAAATATTAATCCAGGTTCTTGATGCAACATTGTGGCATGATATGGACTACTGAAAACACAAATAAATACTAAGCAATACTCATCACGCTTAGTCGTCCTCAACTTATTCGTTCGTCCAGTTTCACCTCTCATATCCAAGTGATCTCGCCACTATTCAACCAGCTGTCTCTCCGATCTCGTAATGGGGTTCACATGAGTATAATCGTGAGTAGAACCCCCACTCTACGACTCTACTCTTCTACAGCTTAAGATGAACGTAATTCGCGCATGCATAGAATCTCTTAGTTACGTAACAGCGTCGATCGTGCACAAGCTAATTGCTTCAAGTAATTTTCAGTTATTAGTACAATATTAACCTTCAACAACAATGTGTTACTCCCATAGAGCTGTCTCAGTTCAACTTCTAAAGATAACTGCTGGAAGAAAATGCTGTTTCTTCACTTCTGTGATCTTCTACATATCTTCAACAAAATACTGGCCTCTTTGAAACAGAGGGTATGAAATAGATTACTTGTTAAGTGTGTATGCCTCCTAGAATCCCACTCACTCTGTCTGCATTAACCAGAATTAGGTTATGTTTCTGTCTGAAAGTCATGGCCCCGGCCCTTTTAGGCAAACAATGGTTAGAAACATACAGTTTTTAATGGGGTGGGATGGGGTGGCTGGATTAAAATTTTAAAATAATATTGTATTTACATACAAAATGGAGTATCCTGCTCAATTTTATGTTGAATGAATGGCAAAAATTTGTCCATAAATCAATTACAGTATTTGATGGATGAATGGAATGTAACATGAGGGACTAAGTAAAAGTGACGGGAAGAGGGCTTTAAATAGGAAAGGGACCTCTTGTCTACATCACAGAAGGGGTCCATTTTAGGTAGAACACTTTTTGTTGGGGATTATTCTTTTTAAATACACTTTAGAAACAGTGGCATAATTCATATGAGAAATTGATTCTAATATCAATATATTCACTGAACTTAACTTCAATATAATGTCAAACATATTATAGAAAGAAGGCTCCTCACGAAAATTTGTCCCAGACCTCTTGAGTTCTGTGGTTCTTATGTCCATGAACTTCTTATCTCTGAGTATGTTTACCATTTTTCTAGTGAAAAGAAACCATTTATGATTCAAATTATTGGAATCTTTATTCTTACTTATTTCATTGAGTTTCTTGAAATATTTTGGATGTTGCATCATAAATCATGCATTTATCAACAGCAACATCAGCAACTTCAGCAGCAGCCTCAAGATGGGAACACAGCAGCAGCTTCTCTACCTCTCCTTCACCATCACCTGGCAGCAGCCTACACACCACACTCCCATCAGGCCACATTGCGTCTGCTGTCTCCTCCAGGACCTACTGGGCAACCTCACCAAGCTATGAGTTCTTTAGGCCCGTTGGGTCCCTGTCCTCCAGAAGATGAGTTACCGGCTTGTGCTGAAACTCCTCTCCTTCCAACTCCAACACAACGGGAAAGCACGGTATAATTCCCAACCCTTCAGTAGTCTGACCCAGCACGAAGGTACTATTTGCATGGCGCTTGTGCATTTTGCTCTGAAATGTTGAAGTAGTTTGTTTTTGTTCAAAATTTAATTAAAAAAACAAAGTTTTAGTGAGTATAGAAAAATTTGCGTATTTTTCTTTCAGTTGAAACGTGATTTTTTTATGATTCAAGATAGAAAGTTAAATAAATGTTTAAAATTGAAATACCGGTTTATAAATTTTCAATTTCATTTTCTTAAAATATGTATATTCTAATTTATTTTTAATTTTTCTGTCAAATATATTTTCCTGCTTGAAATATATATTGGTTTAGAGTTACAGAAGTTTTCATAACCAAGAATAAAATATTTCCAAAGTTGGGAAGGTTGAATAAAAAAATTAATGAATAAAATTATTTGTTTAAATTGTCTTTAAATTTTAATTTAATCTGTGAATCTCTCCTGAGTTAACGAAATCAGATGTGTTCGATAACTTATGAACTAACTATTAAAAATATTATTTGTTATTAAATTAACTAAATACAAGTAAATCATTAGATTTTCAGGATATGGCTAAAATATTTAGAAAACAACGAATGCCATGTCCAAACCACTGTTATGGTCGTCCGACGATGTGTGATGATGGAATTTAACGATACCAGTTAGTTAAAAATCGTGGCAACTGAAAAGACACCGCGCGCTCAATTGAGGAGGTGAGGAATCTGTTGACCGATACCGACTTAACGTGCAAATTCCAAGCTATCCGTGCGACTTGCGTCTCCAGATACTAGGATTAGGCTAACACGTTCGGACGCTGTCGAGTATTTCTGCCGATTCTTACTCTGAACGACTGCCTACTGCTGTCGATTCTGTCGGCCAAGGCGAATGCTTGATAGCCTGAAGACACAACACGACAACATTGTTTCCTGCGGAGAGAAAAGTCGCCCAGTTGTGGCCACGAGTGCGTAATTCCGTGTCATTCAAACCTGGTTTACACGCCGCCGGTAGCCGACATGATAGTGGCACGTGACTGCACGAGGTGACTGGAATGCCAGCTACTGGCACCATCATTACTTCAATAATACCGCCTCACTAATGCCCGTTTACTAGTTGCCAGCAACTGGAACAATCCTTCATCATCGAATAACGAATAAACTCAAAAAGAATAATTATATTATTTATTTCAATGATTTCTGTATTTTACACAATCATTGCAACATCATAATAACAATTTAGGTAACAATTATATTCTCCTGTGACACAGGGTAAAACTTTCTTGAAGGAAGTAAATGTTACATCTAGAGGTGCAAAACCATTGCACATACTTCCCCGTATACAATTGTAAGTGTTAATTATAACAAGGAAAATAATAATAATAATAATAATAATAATAATAATAATAATAATGAAGATAATTTTTTGTCTTCATTTTTTATCTTATTTATACGTCATTATTTTTATCGTATGTTTTTCGTTAAAACCAACACCAAACTAATTTAACAAAATACAATTTGAGCGAGTTTATAACTTACTCACGAAAAAAAAAATTAGAATGATGGGAATTGTAATACAAATTTAAAATATTCTTAAGTTTTATATCTCAAATTTTTGAGAAGTAACAGAAAGATAATGAAAATAAATACAACCATGTTTAGGCATATTCTTCTCGTTACGAAAAACCATCGCTTCTTCAAACAAGTATACATTCAGTTCATTTAATACGAGTACGACGTCACGTTTTACTCTTTATCAAAAATCTCATTTCAGATCCCGTAAGATTTATAAGAATACTCGAGAATAATATCATTAAATTTTAAAGATTGATAGTGCTAATGCATTTATTTTCAATTTCAGTGACCAAGAGCGTACCCAGAAATTTATTTCGGTGGGGGGCGAGATATCACTCTCACATATTATATATGTATGTCTATCATGTGTTTATATACTATTCAAATATATGTGGGTATATTTTATTGGTAGGTTTATATATATATATATATATATATATATATATATATATATATATATATATATATATATATATATACACACACAAAAAAAGATCTTCTTTGAGAGNTAGAGGGCGCGCGGGAGCTTCAAAATTGCCATTTTTTGGTACTTTCTTGATTCTGAAGCATACAACACAGATATCAATTGTTGCGTTCGGTCTCATACTTTGACCCACAGGGCCCAGATACGTACCCTTTCGAACTGTCATAAAATCATGAACCTCATATTGTTCTTTCCGCAGGAGCAAATCCTTTAATTCAACTTAAAATGACCTTTTTTGTCATTTCCCACTTATTTATCGGAGAACAATGCTTGTATGATTCGAAAATCACTCTGAAAATAGCTTCTCTTGCAAGTTTACATAAAGTTTATATTTATTTATCCCCTCATGTATACAAAGTAAGCAATACAAACTGGCTATAACGTCGTCATTCAGGGCCTAGGTCAGTACAACATACTAACCTATTTCAAAACATAATATCTTTGTTATTATTGCTGATTCAAATGAAAGTACTTGAATAGAAGAGGTAAACGCTTCTTTTTGCAATAACAATATGCAGGAAGCCGTGAATATAACCATTTCCTTCAGACACAATTTGAATAAGGTTCAAGAAATTAATTTTAGCCAAAAAATACTCAAATTGACCATCTAAATTAGTCCAGTTTCTTCCAGTTCAACACGTTTTTTTAATAGCTACAGTGTTATTATTTCCAGAAATTTTTTTCAAAATACACCCAAAACGGATGTTTCCTTCAAAACCTTGCGGTCGAATTTTCGAATTTTTTCTTGCTATATTTGCCTATTATTACGTATGTGAGAAAGGAAAAAGGTGTTATTAATATAATATAGCTATATATTATACTACTATATATACTCAAGGCATTTCTGTAGAAAAAGTCATAGTCAAAAGTGAAACCAAATTTTTAATTTACAATTTTTAGTTTACTCAATTGTTTTATCTCCGATTCACTGGCGTATGCCAGCGACTGGCAGGAGGTATGTCGATTTACGCGCTGCCAGTAGTGGACGTGTGCCAGCGCCCACCACTTAGGTTGGTTTTACACGATCATATTTATATGTCATATCACTATTATCAAAGAACTTAAATGAAACATATTTCCGTGTTATACGCAGTCTTTGATAATAGTTCAGCTATGACTATATTGATATCTTTGATAATAGACATATGACATAGAAATATGACCGTAATACAGGTCCTACCGCGCGATAAGCGGTGGAGGGGGTCGCTGGTACTTGCGAGCAGAGCAAAATTGTTGGTCTGATTGAAGCTGCCAGGGTCTGTATGCGTTTACACGCTGCCAGTATTGGCAGCTACAAGTACTGGCGCGCTGACTGGCAGCATGTGAATCAGCCTTGCCTCCAGGTTCGGAAGTACCAACGACGAAGCCATAGAGATATAGAAAGCAGACGAATTGTCCACCTACTTTCCCGACGAAAGGTGGACCCATAATCGTCACTGCCAACAGATAGCATTGCTGCCATTTGTCTGAGAATTAGTGTGTGTGGTATACGCGTATGAAGGCAAGTTTTACTCGTTTGAAAATTTTAATAGAAATTTACGAATCAAAATGCCTTTCTGTTTTGCACCAGTAACTATCCAAAGACATAAAAAGAAATAAGTTGTTGGGGCAGAACCTATTTTCGGCGTCGAAAGTTAACTTTATTTATTCAATTCAAACCTTTGCATAAAAAGACACGAAAAAAATATAATTAACTTTTTTCCATGATTATTTCTGTAAAAAATTACTCTATTAATATAGATATCTAGTTGTAGAGACGTGATTCATTGTGTATAGATTTCAAGTAGTATATTGCAAGGCATTTTTCACAATATCAATGGATGTAAATTAAAATAATCTTTTCTGGAAAGACTCTAGACATCTTTTTGAATCTATTAATCCCTCTACTTAAAGTATTTTCGGAAAACTTAACGCTACTTCCTGCGACGTTGGTCTTCAAAGACGGCCAGTTATTTCTCCCGTTCTTCTGAACCACAAAAAATAATTTCATTTACTTTAAGATGTTACTTTAATTGTTAATCAATTTTGCAGCTTCATGATTAATTTTCATTTTGTGCAGAATTTAAAAGTTACTGGATTTTCTTTTACAGATATTGCTCACAGAAGTTACTTTTAAAGCCCAATTATTTATGTGCCTTCGTCTTCTCAGGTGCCATTAGTCCAACAATAAAAAATTCCACCGTCAAATTAGGCAAAGCGTAAGAGACTCACTCTAAATCTAATTTTTAATTGTTTTCCTTCCATGAAATGTGAAAGACCTAAACGTTTTACTTAAATGGAAAACGAAAAGAAATATGTATAAACATTTTCATGGCATTTTCATGAAAAAGTTTATGTATTTTTTTCTCAAGATAATTACAGCTTACTGGCAAATTCTCCGTAGTGACGAGTGTCATCCCATGTCTCAAGCTCAGGCAAATGTGCTCGCAGTGCTATCTGGTGGAACGACCGAAAATGGCCCGCTTTAAAAACGCGGATTCGTCTCCTTCCTATATCTCCATGGACGAAACTACGAATTATTGTGTTTTCGACTGGTGTTATAGTTATTTTCGGTATTTGAGGGTCTAAGAGAGATGTCGCTGAACATTGAACTGTTCATCAGCGAGATGGAGAAGCAACCGGCATTATATACTCCTACATTGTTAGAGTATACGAACAGGGATTTGAAGAAAAAGTTGTGGGTGGAGCTGTGCCAAATATTTGTCGAAAATTGGAACGACCTGAGAGCAGCAGAGAAAGAATATAGCAAAAGGAAACTTCAAAAAAGATGGGAGAATCTAAGAGCGTTCTTTATAAAGAAGTATAATACCCAAAGAAAACATGCTTTAGAACAGTGAGGAATGAAGAGATGTGAATATATTCATCTTCACCAACTATCGTTTCTCAGTGATTGCATTTGGAGTCAGAAGAAATCAAGAAATTCAGAGGCTAAGGGTTGAATAGAAGATACTTTGTCTGATATATTATAGGGACCTTCCAGAGCCACTCAACCCAAAAGCAAAAAAAACTCATAAAAGTAGTACAAAGAAAATTTATTGAATATTCTTAATGAAATAAGAAATGAAGAAAAAGATATTGATGAAGACAAATACTTTCTTATTATCTTTCCTTCTGTCATTCAAAAAGTTCAATGATGACCAAAAATTCATGGCTCGTACCGAGATTTTGAAAGTAATGAGGCTAGTTCGTTTGCCTGAAAATACCCAAACAAACTGTGATGAGAACCCAATACCAAGTGGGAATACACTTTGCACCCTAGATGTACAAAAACGTTGTGCTTCAGCATCAAAACATGATGCAACTGATCATTCAGTGAAACCAGACATGTGAGCTACTTCTCCAGAAATAAGAGAACAGCCTTTTGATTTTAAGTGTGTTATTACAACTATTGTATGTCATTCTGTAAAGCAAATAAACAAATAAGAGGAGAGGAAAAGTTTGCAAAGATAACATTTATAAAAATACACAACATTAATTCCAGTGATAACAAACAACCGAAACCTACTTTGAAAAGGAAGAATAGAAAAGAAAACTGTTCATTATTAGAGATGAAGGATGTAAAAAAATTATTAAACTTTTGAAAGTTTATAAAAATACATATAATTAAAAACTACAAATTGGAAGGTTATTAAATTTTTATACATTTTTACCTGTGTATAGAATGTAGTAGATTGGTTTTTGTATTTATGTTTACGACTCACCTTATGTGCCAGTCCTTTGCCAAAGGCAGGATTCTATTCAAATGTGCCCTTCCAGTTGTTTTAATCCTCAATGCAAATATTGCATACCCTGTAAATATTTAAAGAAATCACAAATAATTGTAAAAAATCAAAATTATGAAATATTTGCGATTATTGTCCAATATGTTTGGGATTTTCAAATAGAAACAATAAATGTTAATAGTGTTCTAAAATGGAAAGTGATATCTGATAATGTGTTTGAACATTAACTCATTTACTTGGTCTCATCTTTATTTGGTAATGTCAGATAAATGTATCATGCTTCAAAATAACGATTTTGATAAATTTATCAATTATTGAAAGTTGTGATAAAACTATTCACTTTACTTCGAGTCCCAGGGACTTCAAAATACCTCTATACATTCTAATTCAAGTACAATTCACATAAGTTTTTCAAAATGTCCCTTGTGGGTCTTTTATAATTATTTTCAATATCATTGTTTTCTTGGCAATTAAATCTCCCAGACAGGTGCTCAACGAAAGTATTAAAAAATTTAGTAATAATTATGCCTTGATTTAAATAAGAGATTTTGCAATGAATTTGCAAACCATATAAATAGATATCTAAGTTGGAATTAAATAAAAAATAAAGTAACACTTTACCATTATGAATATTTTATTTAGGTTTAGGTGCAGGGATGAAATGATGTCTCTGTAATTTCAACCAATCAGATATTGTTCTACAAAAAAAAGTAAGCAAAGAAAATTTCAAATAAAATGAAATTTAATCTATGTTCCAGATAATTTTCCATTTAATGCTCCTTGAAGTATTTCGTAATCCACCCTTGATGTTTTTACATTTTGTTCCATCATATCTGGACTGTCAATACTGTTTACAGAATTAAGTACTTTAGTATGATATAACATCAATGTCATGGGCTTCTTTTGTACTGTAATTCTGTGTGGCAATAGGACTTGGGACAGTTCCTTCTACCAACAGGAAAGAGGCCAAAGGAATCCATTGCAACTAAGAACATGCATCAATACCACTAAACACAATTTATTTCCTCAATTATACATCTTGTATCCAGACAAATAATTTATTTCACCCTTTATTGATATTTATATGTACCTTTTGATACCATTTTGCTCCAGAATATTCTGTTGTTCAACTATTGCCACCTTCTATCTTGTGTATCTCCCTGACTTGATTGGTGCCAAAATACAAGTTTGAAAGAACATCATCTACTTGTGGAATTGCCTTTGCCTCCAGTCACATCAAGCTTGGCTTACCACTCTTGTCTTTGGTTCAGGAGTTTGGATTGCCAACTCCATGGTACAACCTCTCCAACAGATTCTCAGTCATCCAGCAACACTGCTCTCTCTCCCAACACTTAAGTGCCAATTTCTGAATGCTGAAATCATTTCTTACTTCCCCTTGGTGACTCTGCTTCCTACCCACATGTCTATTTCATCTCACACCTCAGCTGACTTCATCCTTTTCTCCATCTTTGCCTCCCTCAAGTCTCAGCGGGAACCTTGTACCATGCAACTGTCAGCATTTCTAGCTGTTTCCTCAGTATTGAACTGTTCACTAAGCGTACTCTGTCTCTTTCCTTTAAGTCCTCCTTAAGTCAGGAGGTAGCATCAGGGTGTTGCTCATGCTTGCTTTTACACCTGTATTTTATGTATTGTAAGTTTTACAATTACTTTTCTTGATATTTTTCTCATGTAATCTGTAATTGCTTTTCCTATGCATCATGAATATGATGAAACATACTGTATTGTTGTATTTGTAAATGGGAAATGTTGCATGCTATTCAATCTTATCTACATGGAGCAATAGGAGTTAGGAGTTGGTCATTGTTAGTAGGTGGGCTGCTTATCTGGGTTTACAAGAACTTGGCCCACGTGGAGGGGTTAGTAGAACTGGTTAGTTGTTGATACTAACTGGATAGAGGAAGGAAGGTTGGCTTTTCATTAGTCACAGCTATATGAACTGGGATATTAATGTGAAAAGCTTCAAATTTTCTGACCCCATCGGGAATCAAACCCGGGATGACTTGGTGAGAAGCAATAACATTACCACCTGTGCCAGCAGTGGGGCTTTAAACATACTGAGAAATAAGTCTCCAAATTTTGGAAAATATTTTGTTATTTTTCAATTATCTTAGTTTTACTAAAAATATAATTAATAAATTTCTAATTGATTCTGAACACAATTACTTAAAGCTAAATTTTTAAAAAAATTCAGTGCTTTATTTATTCTCTTACTTGGTTTTGTAGAGAATTGTTCTAATATGTTTAAGATACAGTGGGTAGCTTTAAATTGATCTTTCAATATGAAAGCATTAAATGGCATTTCTTTTAATTAATACCCTTAGAGGAGAGCAAATTTATCTGTATGTGAAAGATGTTCTTTCAGTATTTACTTCATATACTTGCTTTGCATGATTGGATAAGATTGAATTGGAGCTCATAGCAGCATATGTTTAATTAGTTATAAAGTTGTTGTACAGTTAAGCATGCCTTGTTGTTAGTCTCCTTAGAAGTAGGAACAAGTTTATACATTGGAAGGAAAAGAATAAGCTAAACATTTCCAAAGTTGTGTATTGTTATAATTTATAGTAGGCAGATATTATAATTCATTATCATTGTAAATGTTTAGTTATATTAAATATGAGTAAGCTTCAAGTAATGTTTGTTCAATGAATGCCTTGTGTAAATATTGTGCTTTTGAGCTTAAATCTTTTGAAGGCATGCAACATAGTATTTTAAAATGTGTTTCAAACTGTATTGCAAAACTACATTTCACAAACTCTGAGTTTTAGAGTATTTCTACTGGAATATTGTCATCATTGTATTGTGTAGATCATTTTGTATGCTTGAAACTTTCTTCTAGTAGTTGAAAGTAAAGTGACATTACACATGAAACACATTTTCTTTTGCTCGTTCTATATCTGATAACACCCTTGTTTTTACACTTACTAATGTTTGAAGATGGAAGAGTTTCCAAAATAATTTTCTTTAAACTCATATGTATCAACTTAATTTTAAACACAATAGTTATGATTTGAGAAGAAAATAGATGTGGTCATTCTTCCTAGTGTCAGACTACATTTTGATGGACCATTTTAGATTTAAGTGAAAATAAATTTAATTAATTAGTATTGCTATAATTATTTGTGGTTTTTGTCAATAAATACATTTAGCTGTTTTGATGATGTTTGATGTTTTAGATAGAACTAGAACAATTTCACCCAAATTTTCTTATAGATAACTTTTTGCTCTTTTTTACTAGTTAAGATTCTACTACAGGTAATAGAAAATAATACTTTCATTAACAGAAGTATATTAGACTTCTTTAGGTCAATTTATATGTCAAAATACAAAATAATTTCAAATTTAAACCTCAAAAACACTCCCCAATAAAATTTTGATTTTATAGAAATATTAAAATTTAAAGGCATTATAGTTTAATTCTTTAAAAAATCCTTTCAATAAAATGGTAAATAAAAAAGTTATGACAACATTTGTGAGCAGTTTTATTATGAAAATAAGATGCTTTGAAAAAGGTTAAGAAATTAACTTATGATTAAATCTGAAGTACAAAATTTATTCTGTTTTTGAAATTTTTTTGTTATGATTTAGTGATTTAGTTTGTTATTTCATTAGGAAAATAATCCAAAAGAACTATTTTTGACTGATGCAGCAGATCCATGTACTGACTGCTTATCTACATCTTGAGAATTTGCTCTTCAGTATCAAAATTGATGCTATGACAAGAAAATTTATTGCCACTAAAACTAAGTTATCTCCCCCTAGAAGGATGTATTACTCTGTCAGGTATCACACATCAAAAGAGGAAAATCATTTCAGTACTGGTGAAGATTGTCCAAATATTTCATAATTGAAAGATAGCAGAATTTATTTTCAGACAAAATTCATCAACAGAATTTCGTATTACTAGAGGCTGCAAATAGCTATATGATGTTTGGAAATTGTAATTAAAACAGGTATCTATTTCATTACAGATCTCATGATTTGTTAGAATTTTATAGAGAAGTGAGAAAGACATTGGGACTTCTTAAGTAGAAAAAGAAAGAAATACATGACTTCTTTGCTTAAAATGAAAACAAATTTCACCAAGTCATGAATTTTAATTTCATGAAATTCTTTTGTCTTTAATACAATTAACAAATCAATACTACTTTTAGTATTACCAAATTTAGATAGAGTGATGAATAAAATTAAATAATTTCATTAATGATATAATGATTTTTCTATGCCTCGGGTAAGGATACTTTTCTGATTGTTTTGAAAATAATTGCTATAAAAACTTAAAAAATATATAATTCATACTTCAGCAGAAGTATTTCTTATGCCTTTTCAAAGCTTCCTAGTTTTATAACATGAATTTATTCTCAAAATTTATTATAACTTTGTTTGACTTTTTATGTTAATTATTTGTCTAAGTATGATGTGCTACAATTATTAAAGTATGATGTTACATTATTTTTTATTCCAAAATTTACTGGGTATAAAGGTACAAAATTCCTGCCAGAAGTAATAAATTACCCGTGCACGGGTCCAGTTTTTATACAAAAATTTATACATAATATTCACTTAAAACTGCTAATATAAACTAAATTTGATTTATATTTTTATTATAATTCTCATTATATAAAAGATATATTATGGATCAACCATCTTCTGAGTTTTTTCTTAAAAGTTTTTTTCATTTTCTTTCATATGAGATTCTTTAACTGAGCAGCCATATATAATTAGATTTTTTCCCTGCTTCTTCACAAGCAGCTGGAAGAAGAATTAATTTGTCCCTTGTAGACCTATTGATATTTTAAAATTTGTTTCTTGGTTTTCCATAATTACAAATTAGGTAAGTCAATGTATAACTTGTTACACTTACTACACTTTTTAATATTTAATATATGAGTCTCATCATTAAGAATATCATTATTTAGCATTATTTTAAGATTTTTTTTTTTTTTTTTTTTTAGATTTAATAATGGAATTTTGTGTGTTTGAATATTTGAGAGTCAAGAAAATTTAAATTTGAAAGGGACTATTGCGACTAACATTTAAAATTATACTCAATTTTAACTTTTAAATTGATCAAGAGTAAATTAATAAACTTTTAATTTTTTCAGTAGACGTAATAGAATTGGGACTAATAAGAAAGTACAAATAGTTTCCTATTATGTGGGATTGCCTCCTAAATTCTTCCAATTATGACAAATTTATTGTCATTATACTAAAATATACTTTTTGTTGAAAACCATTAGAAAATAAAGCATAAAAAATATAATAATATTTAATTTCTTTAGGTGAACTATATTCATCTTCACTCAAATCTTAGATGGATGGTAAAAAAGTTGTCTGAAACTTAAAAGTATGACACATAGATCATTTCATTTTAGAGATTGGAGCATATAGGTTGTGATTTACATTGTAATATACACTTAACTCTTTGGTAGCTCTTGCACAAATAAGTGAACTAGTAACTGAAGTAATGAAATAACTTGAAAAAAAATTTATAATTCATTTTTTAATACATTTAGGTTGAAACTGATGAAAAAGATTTTCCTCAGGAATTAGGCTCTGTAACAGCTCTAACTCAGCTGCAATAACAGATACCATATTCATAATTCTCTTACATAAGTTTTTGCATTATAAAATTTCTCTTCCACACCCTACTTTAGTAATCTTATACATGACTTTTTTCATTTTGTCTTTCTCTTTCCAGCAGGTTGGACATTTAATTGGTCAGCCAGATTTAGCTGGACATTCTGGTGTAGGTCAGACACCACGAGTGACTGCCACAAGATTCTGACCTATTATAATGGCTGAAAGAACAAGGAACCATAATGAAGGATGCAGAATTGCTGGAGAACATTTGCCTAGCATTTATGAGACAAACAATTTTTAAATGAATTTGGTCCGAATTGTTGGCAGAAATAGTTGATTGCTAGCAATTATTGAAGCTGATATACATATAGATTATTTATATATATAAAAATAATCTATATGTATATATGTGTGTGTGTGTGTATGTATGTATGTATGTATGTATGTATGTATGTATGTATGTATGTATGTATGTATGTATGTATGTGTATGTATGTGTATGTATACAATGCCCAAAACTTGTGCTTGACATCATTGGAGATATGCATGAAAACTGTGAACATAGTGCAACGACAATGTGAATAAAAGTGCATCACTGTTCCTAACGTGTCATAGGGTTGCAATCTTCATAGATGAACAATTATGATGATTCCAAACAGTTACTTGAAGATACTTTTAAATTGATAGTTGGAATTGCTATTCCAAACAATCATACGTACAATACTAATTATTTATAGTTCTTCCCTGCACATTTTCTCTTCCTTGTGTATTCATTACAGCACCATAATAATTTTTATATCCCTCAAAATGTGGAAGCAGTTACTTGGGTTCTTAAAGTTGGATGTAGGATAAATATGAGATCCTGACGAAACTAATATCTGTTATGTTTCAAATTTTGAGACTTAAAAAGTAAACAGGTATAAAAATTCATTTGGACACATTCAGCTAAATCATCTCAAGAATACCAAAGTTTGTCAAGTTACTCAATTACAAATTACAAGTCAAGACATGATGCATATTACACTAGTGCCACATCTTTATCAGTGTTACTTTTGAATTTGAGTGAAGTCCATTATGATAGAATGACCTCCAGTATTGAACTATTGATTAAAGTGAAATCCACTCTGGGTGCAGTGTTATTAGAAGTGATCTTTTCCTCAAAAGAGAGGCATATCTTTCAATTACAGTGCAAGTGGTACTTGTAAAACTTAGATCCATCAGTTGACTGTGGAATTTAACTAGGCTATTTATGACATTTTGTTACGTCCAATGAGGGAAGTTAGTGCAAGCAATAGATTCTCACTCTCCTCAATTCATTGAGATGATTACATTATTTAGCATTGAGGAGTTAACAAAAATTAAAGATTTGGTGCTGCACCAAGTAGGCACTCATTGTTTGTACACTCATCAACAAAGTGAAAATCAATTATGACCATTCTCACTGAAAATTAGCTATTGTGATTTATATACATTAAGTGTGTGTGAGTAAGTGTTGGAGAGTACTGACCCAAGTAAAGGAGAGACTAAATTTATCACTTGTTAAATGTCAACTGTGAACTTCGTGTAATGTCCAGTATTTGAGTATTGTCATATTTAATTTCTTGTGTTGACTTGATGAACCTTTTAGAACCAGAATTATCCTGGTTACTATTTCTTACATAAAACAATGTGGGTAAAACTTCTGAATGAGTGTGTGAATTATGTTCATTTTCATTTTTTAGATATTTTAACATTTAAAGTATCTTAATGAGATACCTGAGATTTTAAGATTATCAATATGTATCCATTTTTCCTCTCTATCTTATTTTTTGACCTTGTCCTCAAAAATATATATTCTGATGAATTCTCGGTACAAGTGTATGTATACTCAGAAATGATAATAGAATTTGATCTTTCTTCTCTGAAACAGTAGATTATTTATTTTTGCAGTCATTGTGTTATTGGCCATATCCATTAATGAGTGTGCTTATAATCTGTATTGTGACTTCCCATGTAAAATGCACTACATAATAACAGTGTTTACTTGTCGCATGCACTGCAGTAATATGTGATGTGATGTTTTATTGTATTTGTTGTTTTAAGCAGTCATATATAATGTTATGAGCAACTGATCCTTTCATTAACCCTGCATCATGAGTACATGTGTTCAAGTTGTATTAGATATGCTCTATACATAGATGTTGCAAAATACAAGGTTTTCCATGTGTGTTAATTTGTATTGATTCCTGTCAAATTTATTGAGCTCTCTCCTGGACATGCCATGCCTTGCATTGAACACAGGATAAATGTTTTGTTCTGACATAAAATATAAAAAATTTATAGTTTGTTTGTGTAAATACACAGTGTGTTTAGCTACTGTATGCAAGAATGTAAGAAGTATCTTGCAATATAGCTAAGAAACAAATTTCACAAGGTCCTCTTTCCTCCTATGACACTCGATTGATTTTAAATATTTCTAATAAATGGGGTAGGTAATATGTCATTATATATCTATATATACATTACCTACCACTTCAAAAGACCTTTTTAATAATAATCAAATTAATAATAAATATACTTACATAATTACAAAGACTATTTAGAGCATAATAGTCGGTTTTTATAGTCGTCAGCATGTGGTATGTTCATGATGACAAATACAAACATCTCCACTGTTCATGATATTTATGAATACAAGAACAGTGGGTTTTTTTTACAAGTAGATGAAGTATAAGATAAATGCCAAAAAATTTTTATATTACAATTTCAAATGATAAAGGTCATCAGGATAAAACTCTTAAGCCAGACAATATGCCATTTTACAGCATGTGAAAACCGTTTGGCTTTTCTTTTGATGAAATATTAGTACTTTATGAATGATCCATGTATGTATAAACGTGAGTGTGTAAGTTTATATGAGTTAGAAAACAAACATATAAGAACTTGCATATATTTGTGCTTGTATACTACAAGTATATTTGAATGTGTCCCGGTGAGAGATTGAATGTGTGTTTTTAGACGGTGTGTTCAACCATGTAAATAAACTTTAAAATCTTGTGTTCTCAGGCATATTGGTGCATACTTTTGTATGCAAAGATGCTTAAAATGAAGAACATAAGTGCTATGCATACAGATGGAACCTTGATTGATGAAGAGTTTGAAAAGTTAATTATTTGTCTGATGTGACCTCTCCATTAATTGTAATTTTATTTGATTCCTTATGGGCTGTGCCAAAAGAATAAATGTGGAAACCATTTAAACTTAAAATAATGTTATATTCGTTTCAATAACTTTTTGGCTGTGCCAAAAGGAGTAAGTGTGCAAACTTGTTGTTAACTCAAAGCAGAATTTCTGCAAAATTTCTTTCTCTAATTTCAAATGTACTCTATGTATTTGTCAATATTTATGACAATAATAGAACCATTAACTGTTTCTGCTACTATACATGAATTTATCTATGTTTGGATTTGTGTCTCCTGAATACTTAATAGATTATGGAGTCTGCACAGTAAGTTAATTTTATAAGTAATTAATTTTAATAAGTGCATAGAAATGTTCTTCATCATCCTGTAAATATTTGATGAAAAAATTATGGTGTTCATTTATGACTCCTTTCCATTACTATTAATTAGGAACCATTTAATGAAAGTATGTCAAATTTGAAATTGTATATATTATTCATGTTGACATTTTTGCTGTAAATGTGGAATAAAAATATCTTTCTCTAAGAGTTTTGTTTTTGTCATACCTTTGTAACGTATTTACCTGGTTCCGAGGTTCCGCTGCCACCACCCCTATTACTCAGCGGAAATAAAACTCTGGTTCAAGAAAACAAATGCTATTTACTTGAAATAATAAAACAAAGACTATTTATAGAAACATATACAACTGTTTATACATTGAAGAAAGCTAGTTATCTCAAATCTCTTTGGAAAGACACACTTTCCAGCGACACTAGATGTGTCCTCTACCTCCTTCCTACATCTCGTAGTAGGGAGCCGAATCGCTCAAAGTCTCTGCGGAAGACTCATTTCCGTACGACACATGGCGTTTCACTACCACCTCCTCACCCCACTCGTCTCAGCCAACCGACTGCCTCCGAAGAGGTCCTCGCGCTGCTGTTTTCCCGTGCTTTTTATCGGTTAGGGTGGGGAACGCTTCTTGGTGTCGCCGCCTCCATTGCCCGGTACCCTAGCTTTCCACGCAGAGGGGTACCTCCCCGTCGCGCGGGTGTTCACTTAGTTCAAAACACGCGTCGCTTACAAAACCGCCTTCCAGACGTTTCCGCGTCGCATCCGCCCCTCAAGCACAGTTTATTGACTGACTCTTTGATGGACAGGTCCCCCACCTCCTCCGTCCAGTTTTCAACATTCCTCTATCCTTTCGTTGTTTACAAATGCGCATTCAATTCCGGGTTAACCGCCCTCCTAAGGACAGTTTATCCACTGACCCTTGACCGGCAGGTGCGCTCACTTTGCGCAGCTGTTGTCTTTTCTCAATAGCGAGTCCCGAGTCTCCTTCCTCCAAAGGCAGTTCATCCGTTGTCCGGTGTGGGTGGTTAGTTTACCCAGCCACGTGCAAGGGATGTTACAACCTTGTTTGAACTTATTATTACAAAATAAAGTGAAATTCATTAGTTGCTTTCACAGAATATGGTAAAATACATAAAAGATACCAAAGGTTTAAATTAGAGAGGTAAATTATATATTCATACTATTTCTCATCTAACTTCGTGTTACAACATATTTTAAGAAGCCAAAATTAGTGTGTCAGAGAGAATGTCCAACACATTACATAACTTATGTACTCAATAGTTTTATAATAAAATCTAAAATTTGTGGCAGTCCAGAAATAATTCTAGGGAGTGGTTATGATTTTCAAACATAGTGTGAATAGAAAAAGAAGAAATTAGCTGAGAGATGTGCTATGCTAAATAGTGCACAGCAAAATCATTTTGGTAGCTAAATAGGTTAGAACGCTTCAGTAAAATTAAAAGTATTACTATGATAGTAGATGACATATAATGAATTTCAATTAATGTTTCAAGAATATAAAACTACATAATGGATTAATGAATAGAAAGTTTAAAAGATGTTTTAGTATTCTACATAAGAAAATATTGAATTTGGAAATCAGGGATAAGTATTTTTTCATTAATAATACGCAGTTCCTCGACCTTTATTTTTGAATACTTTTTAGTCTTTGCACATTTCTGGATCTTGATGTTAACTTTTATTACTACCAACTTGTGTTCAGTGCTAAGCTCCGCACTCCTATAGACTCTAATGTCTTGTACTGCATATCTAAGTGCTCTGGTGTATGTGAAGTAATCTATCAAACTTTTGTATTCTACACGATTTTTTACTGTTTTGAATGTAAAGTTGTGTGGAAACTAAGTGTTGCCTATCAATAGCTGGTTATTCACACACATCTCTATCATGTTTATTCCATTCTCGTTTCTGATTCTTTCTGCTCCATGCCCTCCCATTCTTCCTTTCCCCACTCTTCTATCGTTACCTATCCTTGCATTCCTATCCCCCCTGATGATAATGTGATAATGTGGTTGTTATTCTCTCTACTAATGTTTATGGTTCTCTGTAACTGCGTATAGAAAGCTTCTTTTTCTAGTATTTCCTTGTCATCAGGTGGAGCATATATATTAATTAAAGCTGCTCTTTCTTCAAGTTGTATATCCAGTTTTATAATTCTCGAGTTTACGGATTCAGCACATTAGCGTTTATATCTGGGTCAACTATTATTCCTACTCCCACTTTCGCTCTTGTTTTCTCTCCAACTCCTGAAAATCTCAGTACATATTCCTTATCTAATTTTACTTCCCCATTTCCTTCCTTTTTTGTTTCGCTGATACCCAATATCTTCAATTTGTATTTTTCCATTTCTTACACTATTTCTACTTCTTTGTCTGTTCCATATACCTATTCTCATACCATTTCGAATGCGCGGTTGTCTTTCAGTTGTTGATTGATTTCCGAGGCTAAATATTTGGCTCTGAATCTAATGCAACCCATGAGTGGGTGATTAACCCTACGTCATGGTGTCGGATGGTCCAAGGCCCTCAACGTTTCCCAGCTAAACGCGGTATCTGTCGGGATATCCTTCCATTAGCCTTTGGGAATCCCTCCCCCTCCATGTGGTAAGGAAGCGGGATTGGTTGGGGAAGATAGGTCGTTGTGGAACACTCTTCGTCTGGTACCTCAACTGAGACCTGTCCGGTTTGGGTGGCCCTGCTGGTAGTTACACTACCGCCGGCATAGCTCTCAGTTTCGATGGTACGCGCAAACCTTCGCCACCCGCGAGGACAGTGCTTCGATAAGGTAGTGTTCCCTGGGAGGGATATAGACAATCATTTGCATAAATTGAGGTTTTGTTATTGGCTAAGAAAAACGAGATGACAAGCTTAATGTTTCAAGCTTAATGTTAGAGATGCGAAATTTCGTTCACCAGAAGGAACGAGTCGTTCACCGTCCACTCCCTCGCCAGAATCGTTCACTCTTTGTCGTTCCATCGTTCCCGCTCTTGTCAGCTAATTGCGAGGAGGGGAGATGTTAGGAATATCAAATTCCCGCGCCATATAATACATTAATGTCAGACATATAATTTAGAAATAGTTAATAAAGGTAATTATATAACAGAACTATGTAAAGAGAGGGAAATTTGAGATGTTACGTGTCCCATATTCTTGTGCTATATCCATATAAGAATAAAACGAAGTGATTTGAATTCACATTAATTTTACAGTGATTTTATTGATATCTTTTTATTTTTTGGGCACGACAATTAAACGATTTGTGTCAAAGATGCCACTTTGCTTCTGGACCACAGTTAGAACTTCTCTACCCAGTGAAGTGTGTTGGTACTAGCATTAAATTTCTATACACTCATAAAATACACATCTAAGACACAAACACAATGGTACTAGCAATAGAGCACAGTGACACGAAGGAACGATTGGACTGTGTCGGACTTGTGAAGGGCGTAGGGAGAAGGAACGACGGCCGGACTCGTGAATGGCGTTCAAAGTAGGAACGGTGGTCGTGGAGGATTTTTACGTTCTGAATGATCAGTTCTCGACGAATTATGTCAGCTATTAATGGTTATATTGGAAGATTGTGTGGGTAATGATTGTGTGAAGAACAATATTGTTGGATTATCTATTCGAGAATATAAAACAATATATACTGATCATTTTCTAAAAAATAATGAAAAAATCACAGAATTCAAAAACAGTGTTTATGAAAAAGTTTTGATTGATTTATTGAGTCCAGTATTGTTGAACATATCATATGACCTTTAGATGGGCTGAACACAATATTTGTTGTGACAGTTTATCAGTTGCCAGCGTAAAAGTGTTTAGGTTTTTCATATTCCAATATGTTAACTTTATTTCATATTTTGTTTTTACGTTGCTGTGTTTACTATTTGTTTATTCTGATGTTATCTATAAAAGAGGCTTGGCTATTACTAAACAGATATATTTTCTACGATATCTTCTGGAATAACTAAAGGTAGCGAAAAATTTTAATATATAGATGAACGAAGAACTACCGTTCTCCAAAAGGAACGATTGGTGTGATTGATTCACAGAAAGAACTCGTTCTTGTGGAATCGTTCGTTCACGAACGTCACATCTCTAGACTATGGTCAGCAGTTGGCGTAACTGGAAAACCCCGAGATTATGTGGGTCGACAGGTACAAGGTGAATCGCATTAGTTTAATATCGATAATATGTACTTTATATGTCGATTGAAGAATTGCGCAACTTGCTCGCTCACATGTTTGTGTAATTCTGGCAGGTTGGTGCATAAGCCAGGCATAAGCTGTACTTTAGGGGAAAGCAGGACGTGTGAAAACACCGTGTTACTGCTGAGATACGGATTCCTGTGCCGTATTTGCGACAGCTTTTTGGATTTGATTGTGATCACCAGACTACATGCTAAGTATGTTGTATTACCAAAACGAGTCCATTTCATGGCGTGAATTTTGTCATACGTTTGCCTCTGAACCATTAGATTTACTGCGCTTAACAATTGTACTAACTGTCAAATGGCCGCAGTGATCTAACTAACCCAGATTTCTATGGTGAAACTGTTCTATTGAACTTGAACAATGTTTCGAATTATTGCAAATTAAGTTCTTTGACTATGTTTAAAGGGACATTTTTTAAAAAAATTATGACTTCTTGTTTTCAGTGGGTCGAAAAATTTCGCATTATTTGCGTGAAATATTCACCTACTGTAATTTTGGGGTCTAAGTGTATGATGGTTTCTCAAAGTGTGTATTATGTACAGCTTTGTATTAAGGAGCCTCCCAGACTTTAAACCTGTGGGTTTTCTTAGAGAATTAATGTATAGTAACTTTCCCTTGAATGCTCATGAATGCAATTTGTGTTGTAATGAATACATGAACTATTCCATTTCTTTGTATTGTTAACTGGAAAGTTATTAATCATATTCTTTGAAACTGTATAGTAGTTACTGGAAATTTTGTGTTATTTTAGTGTAATGTATTTGTTAGAATCATTTTTATTATTTATTCAATTCAATCGAGTGAACTTTTGAATTGTAACCTATACTATTTTCTTATTTCTCCATGCTCTAGTGTTGACGAACTGAATTTAATCCAAAATTTTAAAGTTTACATTTATATTCTGGAGCTACAGATGTGGTTAAAACTGAATTCCTTTTTACAGCCCAAGTTTGGTAATGTGAATTATTCTCTTTGGAATGCAAATTGTTAACTTTCTGCTTATTCAAGCAAATGTGAGAGCTTTAATGGGTTGTTACATTATTCAATCCTGAATTAAATAGCAATTAATAAAGTACAATAATGGTGATTGCTTAATGAAAGGAAGATGGAAATATATTGAAGCATTTACAATGCTATCCAAAACTTTAGGATAATTTAGTACGTTGAAGTTCATTTAAATTAGGAGATGGAAGTTAGTGCTATGGGGAAACAAATTTTGGAAGACTGTATAAGGTCTTTTGAGGACAAGCTCTTCATTTATATTTAAAGCATTTTGCAATCAGAAATGTCACAGAATTAACTGTATTAAGCTAATCTATAAATTCAGCGTAGTATTATTGAGAAAATAAAAGTAATTCTTTCTAGTAGAGTTAATTGAATACACCTTGTATAAAATTGTTTACCATCCTACATGGATAAATTAGGCATGTTAATTTTCAATGGGATTTAATATTTTTTTAAAGATATGTGGACTTTTTATTACAGGATGTTAAGCTTAATGTTTCAAGGGATAATACTAAATGAAAATTTGTTCGTCTCTTCTCTTGAAAATAAATGTTTGTCATAGGGGTCTTCCATGATATGTTTCATACCATCATATGAATCGGCAGGTTGCAAAAATGTGTATAAATTATGTTAAATTATTCTTAAATTTATTTCATTGCTGCAGATGGCTGAAGACGAAATGACCTCAAGTTTATTAGAGGAGTATAGCATTGCAGAATTGCAGGGTGATTTAGAACAATGGGGAGACCTTCAAGATGCTTTCAGTAGATATGCTAAGGTAAAATGTGTTTTGGAATATTTTGGAATGCATTAAGTATTAAGTTCTCTGAATTTCCTCATATCAGATATTATGTTTTATCAAATACCTTGTATCATCATTCCATATCTTGTATTATTATATTTTATATTCTATCATTATAGACATTATATTATTTTATATTATCCACTTTATCAAATATTATATTTTAAAGGGTTAGTTAAACTGAGTAAAGAAAGGAAAATCATGAAAATTACAACATGGTAACCTCCAAGGATTATCAATACCTAATGTTACATTTTGGAGTCAGTGTGGCTCAGTGGGTAGAGCGCTGAGCTGATGGCTGGGATTCAATCCCCAGTGAGGTGATGATTTTTCATCACACCTCATCTTCCATACTGACTCCCAGGCCTACTCAGTCTGCTGTAAAATGAGTACCAGGATGTATCCTGGGGTCAAACTGGTCAGAGCGAGATACTGACCACATCTCCTCCTAGTACCGAGGTCAAGTAATTGCGGAGCTCTACCCTCCACAAACCCCTTGGACACTTTCAGGGCTAGTTTTGATGTTACATTTTATAGTGTTAAAGGAAGTTGGTACTTTTGACTGTCATTAATTTTTTTTCACAACATTTCTACTTTGTGTTAATTTTACAAAAATTTTAGGAATTATTTTACTTACGTATTTTAATGTGAAGATCATATAAGCCATGTAGGACCTTGATGAGTGATATCCTTATCAGACTGTATTAGTTATTGTAATGATTTTGTGTTGAATTTATTTGTAATACTACATAGTTAAGTTTCTTATTTTTCGATGGGTAACTCAGGTTTTATTTGGAATTTTCTCAGGGAAACAAAAAGTTTAATATATTCAACTGCAATATTTTAATCCCATAAAATGTCATTGGTATTATATTTGTTTCTTTATTCTTACATCAAACATTCCACTTTCTAAAAGCTGATGAAGCTTATCTAAATCCAACATAGTCACTACATTGAGAAAAAAAAGTCAAGTGTTGCCCAACTGATTAACTAAAAAATGTGTTTTCTTAATAGTTTGTTATCATTAACATTGATTCATCTCCGGAAACTGGACTTGGTGTCTGCTCATCTGATTTTTTTTTTGCTAAATATTAGATCAAGTTGGTGGACCTGCAGGAAATTCACATTTTTCCCCCCGTTTTCTACACTTCTTATAAATAATTTGTGTACGGGTTTAGTACAAAAAAGTATGAACAAGAATAATTTACATGAATTGAAGAAACCCAAAGTTTCTGTTCCTGAAATATCTTTGTGATGATTGCAGATAAAAGAATAAACAAACATTACTTCAAATTTAAATGGCATGGCACTTAAGATGTAATGTGCATATGGTACGTTACTTATGCCAAATTTTTTGATTAGTTCACTTATGCTTGTGCTGAATTTTTTCCTATTTTTTATCAAAATAACTTTTATTTTCAGTAACTCCTATCATGTAAAAAATATATCTACTTCTTCTTGTGTCAGATAATTAAAATTTTTAAAGATGTTTGTCTTTTGCATAGTTGTTTTTGACAATTCACAATTATTTCCATTACATTCCTTTAATACTACTAGCCCTAATCAAAATTCTAAGAATGAAACTGGAAGGTACACTAAATTGACTTAATATTTTCATTACCTGAAGCCTGGCAAATTAATATTTTGTATCCATTTTCATGCTTTTGATAGATTTTTTATACTTAAGAATCTTATAATTTGGGGTGGATTAGTACGTATATTCCTATACATTTTATGCGTTGTAGACAGGAGTGAATAATGGTGGAGGGTAGGGGTGAAGCAGAAGGGGATAAGGGATTGAGTAGACATCTTTTATCCAATGGCTGGGGTTAGAATACCCCCAATCTCTCCGTAACTCTGTCTTTGTATAAAGGATATTAATAGGTCATCTGATATTTGTGTTTGTTGTTGGTTTTAGGTGATTTTTCATGATGTTGCTGATTCCTATGCAACAGATGCTGATGTCCTATGTTGTTTTACACTATCACCTGACATGACGCATGACGAGGGAGACGTTGTTGCATTGTTTCGTCTTGGTTGGCGTCACCTTGATGAAATGATAACCTCGCAGTTAGTTCCACAGCCATCAAATCCAGAGTCTCGTGAATACGAAGTGCTATTTAAAGGCAAGGTTTCAAACTTCAATCTGTTGTTGATTGTTTAATAATTTTTTCTAATAGTTCTTAATTTTTTTTGTATTATGTTTCGGAAACTTTGAGAGATTCCAGTAATTGGGCTTTCAGAGTTGACCCAAAATTTTATCCATTTTTTAACTGCTGTTTGATTATTTATTAATTTCATAACTAGATTTACAAGTATTATTTACAAAAAAAATTATTCGGTGAAACTTCCCTTAATGGACACTTCTCAATAGCAGACATTTCTCTATAGCTGACATTTTCACAATTTGGAAACTCGTTTTGTATGTAAATATACTTAACTTCTCCGTTTTATATTTACGGAAATTGTAACTTTATTTTCAAAATGTGTAGAAACTGCTATTTTAAAAAAATCACAAATGAAAAGTATTTGAACTTAAAAGGTTTGATTTTTGCAATTTCTTAATAGCCATACAAAAACTTCATATGTGTAATGGTATATAAACCATTATCACTGTAATTATGGAATGAGGAAGAATTACAACTAAAGTTAAAGATTCACTAGTTAATGAGTACAGAAGTGTAATATACATAAATTAGTTAAATGAATTCAATTACAAGAATGAACCGTGAAAAAATTCTTTCAGTGCATAATTTGGTCCCTTGTGTGTATTGCAATTTTTGTCATATTTCCCTCCCTCAGAACTGTATTGGGATCACAAAGGAAAGCTCGTGGGGATGGTTGTGACCCACATAACCCCTTCTTGGTGGTGTCATTGCCCCTTCTCTCATACCCTCATGCTACCCATTCCATCAAAGTTGGACACAAACCAATACTTCTTTCTGCACTTCATAGTCTTGGGCAAATACATTCTAACAGTTATTAATGTATTTTATTATATATTTGAACTTTTGTTCTGTTCTTCATTTCTAACAGCAAAAGATCTCCCTAAAATTGAGGGGGAGATCTACCAATTGTGTTATATATCTCAGAACAATACGTGGGGAGCATCTGTTCCTTTTGAATTTAGACGTGTTTCTGCTGAAGAGTTAATGGTTGTTGATAGTGGAGATATAGCTGTTGTACGATCACAGCCTGCAATTGCTGAAGACCTCAAACGTCAATTAGTTGAGCTGCGGAAAGAGATTACACTGGTGAAAAGTAACAATTTGAATATGCAGGTTAAACTGAATGAATCCGAAGAAAATAATAAGGTTCTTTTTAATTATGTTCTTCCTCCTTTAATAATGATTGACAATTATTTGCTCAATTATACTTTTTTACAATTTATTAACTTAAAAAATTTACTAACGTTATTAACTTCAATATTTTTTTTAGGTTCTGCAGGGACGTTTGGATGATTTGGAAAAAATTGAACTAGTATTGGATCGGTTGAGGGGAGAAAACCAGGCTCTAGACAAAGCCCATAATGAGGCTGAGGAAGCTCTGAAGCATGCTGAACTCCGCATCATGTCTTTAGAAAAAACAGTTGAAGCTTTGCAACAGGTACAGTGTGAATAACTTAATCATCCCCTAAAATTTAAATATTGTTTAATACAAGAGGTAATTTACCAATTATTCACAATTGCTCTTTTAAAACAATATATTATAAAATACAGTGGACTGCCAATTTTTGGGGTCTCTATTGTCGATGGATTTGTATTTGATGTTAGAGAAGAGAATCGCTTCATTTGATGGTGTCATGGATTTTGGTGTTAAACAGAAAAAATATGTTAACATTAATTTTTTCAATTATTAAAAATACAATGTAGCTTTTTGTTAAATGAAGGGAATTACTAATCTTCAAAATCTTGTAGGATGATGAAACCTACTTCATGAAATATTTCATCATAAAGCAGAATTGTGTAAAACAGGACATTTTTTGGGAAAACATACTACCATCATATCAAGATTCAACTCCAAAATAATAAATTTCATGATGTGGAATTCCTTAAAAACATCATTTTCTCTAGGATTCAATATCCTATTAGTAGAAACTGGAAAAAAGTCGCCAGTTGTAATAAATGCGATTTTTCCATGAAAATTCTACTTACTAACACTCTTACAGGAATCAGATCAATTTACACTGCATTAGGTGGTGAGCAAAACTCTGACACCTATAACACTAAGAAAGAACCAGAAAAACTGAAGGATTTGACTCCATTGCAACTAACTGAGATGATCCTGTATTATGAAATCATGTTTGAGCATATTATATTTAAGTCAGATTACTATGCGATGACATAAAAGAATTGTACAGTTTTTTAGGTATCATTACCTTCAGAGAGAATGTATTGGTCACAAGAGGATGATTTGGGAATTAACATTGCAAAGAATGGAATGGGACGGAAAAAATGTCTGAAAGTAAAATGTTTCTGTATTTTACTACTACTAATAATAATGATAATATACAAATGACCAAGGTGTCAATGCTGGACTGCTAATTACAAAGCTAAATGTCTTATTTCAGCAATTTGGAATTTTTGAACATAATTTCTCGGTCAATGAAATGATAGTGAAAATATTATGGTCACAATAGGCAAAAACAATTTATAAAAGGGAAGCTGATTAGTTTTGGTTACATGCTATGAGCACTGTGTAGAACCAGAATTTATTGCTAGAATTTTGATTTACATTGTGGAAGAGAGTGGGAACATATAGTAATAGTGATGATGGCATGAAAGATTTACTTCTCTACGTGAAATTATGCAACATTGGTGTCTTACGATGGGAAGGACCATTATGTAGGGTAGAGGAAGGGTGAAAGACACTGCCAATTTCAAAACAGTCCAGGGAAACCTCTGACATTCTGTCAATATGCAATGATACTCTGAGTAAAATCTGTTTTGATCACTACCAAATTTGGTACAAGTATATATAGTTTTCAACTGAAATGGAAATGGAAGTTTTTTTAGTATTTGCATTGCATTATTTATTATTGGTGTACAGAAAAATAAAATGTCTGTTACTGTGTTGCATACTCAATGCTCATACATATCTGCCCAATCTATTTATAGATCAGCTTATTATTGATAAATGAAATGTAAAAATGACATTTTGTTTATATTCTAATACCTCCTATGACTAACTGTAGAAATTTAGTGCAAATTATTCATTTAAATCCAGCTTAAATAATGTTAATATACAATATTATGAATATTAAGTAGAGCAACCTGAGTCTCACTTAGGTAAACGAGTTTACCTCTATGTGAGACTGTTATTATAAATTAAACTTACTAACTAAAATATATTGTTAAAAAATAAAAATAGAATAAAATAAAATGAAAGTAGAAGAGAATTATATATATAAATAGCAGCATTGTACATAGATACTTCATATCTGCATATATCTGGTGAATATATAGTTGTTAAAAGTTTTATAGCTATAGTACATAGTAAATAAAATTTGATTTTATCCATGTTATCAGTTTTGTAAGTGTCGATTTTCCATCGTTTTGTATTCTTTAGGCAGGCTATTATATATCTTGATAGCATTAATGTAATTACTTTTGTCACTTAGTTTTGGTAATTTTAGGAAGTTAAATTGATTTATTTCTTGTTTTACTATTTGACTTGTTAAATTTATCTTTAAGAGTATTAAAATGATATATCAGAGATTCATATAAAAATAATTGTGTCAAGTTCAGTGGCTTTTCTGATACAAAAGAGTTTTTGTTAATAATTTTTAATATCCTATTTTGAACTTTTTGAAGTAAGACTAAATTATTCTTATAAACTTCTCCCCAAGAAATTATTTCATAGTTTATAACTTTGTGAAATAGTCATAGTATATTTTTTTATCAATTAAGGGTAAAAATAATAATTTGGGTATTAATGGGTTAGTCAGATTCAATTGTTATTAAATTGTTGTGTATGTTCAAATTAACTTGTAGATTTAAAACATGTTTGTGTATTCTACTGAAACACACTATTAAATATAATAAAAACTCTTAAAATCTTAAAAACTAAAAAAATAGATGCTAATTTCAAAATAATAGATGCTGATATTATAAAAAGTAGTGCTAACTTGGGAAAAAATCAATTCTATTTTTTCTGGTCCCTATGTATTAGGAATATTTGGGAATGAATTAGTATCTTTATTTCTCTGAGTAAACCCCCATTTTGATTGTAGAGGTCAAATTGCCTCAAAAAATAATGTAAGACATAGATTTCTTCCACTATCTCTCTATTAATTTATTATTATATGTAATAAACTTAATAAAGAGTTGGGCAGCAAATTGAGAATCAGGATTTTACAAGGTAGGAGAATGTTTTATAATTGTGTACTTAAAATTTTGGTAACAAAAAGTACTAGGACGAAGATATTGTCGTGAAAATAAGTAGCATCAATAGAGAGAGTGACTTATAGAATGAGGGATTTCCATGGAATTTAAATTCACTTACTCTTTGAGGCACTTGTGATATGAGACAAGAAGGCTTTTGTATAATTTTTTGTGATATTCACGTCACAATCCACCATATTATTTGAATAAATTATAGAGAAATTCAATAATGTCCAAGAAATTATACACATCAATTCACTATGAACATTACTAGAAGTATTTGTGTAAATGTTCTCCCCTTTGGTCTCCCCTCCCTAGTGTCAAAACTACTGACGAAGAATGTGTTTTAAATAACCTGTTAAAGTACCGTATAGTCTCCCCCCCCCCCCCTTCAATATAGTCCTCCCTTATTTTAGGAGGTAAAATAAGAAAGAAAAAGTAATAATTTTGGTATAAAAGTAATAAAAGAAAAAGTAATAATAACAAGGCTGAACAATATCTTGATGGATGATCATCACTTCAATCGACAGTCAATGATGGTGGGACTTATCACTCATTCAAAGCGGAATCTGAACTGGTCCATGTCGTCTACAAAAGACCGATTAGCGTCACTGTGCCAACTGTAAGACTTGATTCAGTCAAGAAACAGGGATCTGCTTCGACACAACAAAAGTTGGACTATTGAATAAGCTTCGACACAACAAAAGTTGGACTATTGAATAAGCTTCGACACCAACTTCAAACTGCAATTTCTAAATTATGCTCAGACTCGTGAAAATAAAGCAGTAGTTAGCTTTTCATAGTTTCTTATTATTTCGAGGGCTCTAATGACCTAGTTGTTGGCAAGTCCTAAAACCCTGAGAATATTAACAATAATAATGATTCTTATTATTTCAACAGCATTTCTCTGCATAAAAGCTACTTGTATTGGCTTTACATTACGCTATGTATACACCTTGTGTTTGCTAAATTGTATTTATCCCATGAAACTGAGAATGAGCGGTTTTCCCATCCTAAACTCCGTGTATAGTCCCCTCCCCCATGAATTTTTGGGTGATTTTTTTTGGAAAAAAGGAGGTGACTATATTGGGGTAAATACTGTTATTTGATAGAATTAACGACTCAAAGCAGTCAGTGATGTCAGTTTTATGAAATCGAACAAAGCCGTGAAGGTTTTCAATATTAATGTCATTTTTTCAACTAAATTGTTTTCAAAACAAAGAATACAAATATTTGATTAGAATGTACTTAAAAATTATTTAAACCTTACCAAAGATATCACGCTAATGAAGTCTCCTGACAGTCTATGTATGGTCCTCTGAAGCTAGCAACTCTTTGCACTGTGATCCCTGAAACCTTGCGATTGATTTCACCATTCACTTTTGATATGTTACGTTTGTTCTGATGACTTTTATGTCAAACCTGCTGGGAATTCTTGGGTATTACATAAGCTTCATTGATGCATGACAAACCAGTTAACTTAATATCGATTACCATCTTGAAAAATGTAATGTATCTAACACCTTTTGCTTTAATAACAACATCCTTCAAGAATTCACTATGAAATTTAGTTGAATTAAGTGACAAACCTCCATCCATTGCAGGTGTGACCGAAAATAAATTTCTGCAAGAATTAGGCACTTGGAAAATAGCTTGCAATTGCACCCTCATGTATTGTGTAGTTTCAAATGTTGCAAGTAACAGCATAACCTTGCTGTCAAGTGTTCTGATGTTAATTTGACTTGCTGATCTCTCTTTCTTGTCCCATTTCTTCTGATCTGTATTGTACTGCGCAGTCACATTTTCATTCACACCAGATGCTGGTGCTTTTTGTTCTGTAACATATCCAACACATACCTCACATGCATTTTCTGAAACTCTTAACAGATTCCTGATTATGAACTTCTATAGATTCCAGTTTTCTGCTCCAAGCAGGTTTTCAAGTCCTTAAAATTCTATGATTTGATGTCGAGTACCTCCGATTGCTAGAAAATAATTTAACACACAATGCAGTCAGAAAGGTCAAGCCAAGAAATGCATTAAATACCATTCTCGTTTTTATAACTCGCTCTTTGCATTCATATTAAATTAATTTAGATAGAACTTTGTGCAACCTGAAGGCACAAGCAACGTTTATCCGAATGGAGCACTGAACATCAATTGTTTAAGTAATCCATTTCAGAGAGTGCTAATTTTATGAAAACTAACAAAGTTTTCCAATATTAGTATATCCTATAAGTATTGTTATCAATAATTTTTTTCACAATTGAATGATTTAACAGATAGACAAATTTTATGTGTAGGACGTTGTTCACTCGCAAAAGCAATTAACATCGCAAATTGAATCATGTGAATGGAAAAGCAAGACTTGCCAAGAGCAAAGCTGCAGTCAGGAAATAATTGATGCTCTCCGACAAGGGAAGGATGTGGCTGTCAGAGAGATGAGAACAGCTATGGCAGAGAATGAAAGAGTAAGTTCATATATTAATACAAGAATCAAAATTTGTAGGCAGTTTAAAAGTCAATTTTGAATACTTGCTTAAAGTTATTCTTGTCTCGAAAATTCCCTCTTAATAAATGTTTTATTTTTTACATTTTAGCTTCAAAGTAAACTTGCTATGGTGACCACAGAGAGAGAGAGACTTCTCCAAATATTAACTGGTAAGCAAATATGACATGGCCATGATCATAGAAGTATTTACTATCTTAACTTTACCTTTGTAGTAGTAAAGGTACGTTTACACTTTTATACATGTTTGAGGGACTTGTCTGAAATACATGTCAATTTGTATGAGCTAGTGCCATATAGTTACTCTTGGACATGTCACGTGACAGGACCTCAGACAACTCCTGATACATTTTGTATGAGCTACTTTCAGGATATACGTGTATGTGCAGAACCCATGTCCAGAACCCACACGCTGTGCAATGTTTGATTATATTCTAGTTGTGCTTTTCTAGGTCATATCATTGTTGTCATACTTATTTCACATAATCTATTGATACCTGAAATCATAAGTGTTGAGTACTGCATATTATATTAATTGGTTATGGTTAGATTAGCTAATTTCTTTAGTAGATTAGTATGTTCTTCCCTCGCGAAACTCCAAGAATTCCCTGATACAAATTGCAAACCTTTGAAAATTTGCATATATATATATATATCTCATACAAGTCGCTCATACATGTGTACAAGTGTAAATGTACCTTTAGAATGTGAAGTCCAAAAAGGGACATATTAGGAACTTACATTAGGTCACAAAATTATCAAAATAGGTCATAAGAAAGTCATAGTGTAAAAAATGAATAATTTACTTAGTGTAAGTATTGATAAGTCTGCTTTTCAATACCATTTACTAACTATAAAACTTTCATTTAATTTAAAATATGAACAAAAATTAATAATGGTAAAATAAATTAACTAATACTGTTTATAAGATAGCAATCAATTCCATGACAAGTGGACCAGTTTTATGTAGACAGGTCTAGAAAATTTTTAAAAGGAACTTTATCCTATTTTATGTTCATAAGTATGTGCTTGCCCTAATTTTCAACCCTCAAGATGCGATCCATGATTTTTCAGTCCTTTATCTTCATCATTTGTTTTCTAAAATTTTTCAAGATTGTTTGCATTGCAAATTTCTCGTAATAAAGATATCCACATATATTTATAACATTGGGAATTTTGCAAAGAATCCAAATATGCTTATAACATTTTCAACAGATACTTCCTTGGACCAAAGATTCAAGACTAAATTACTTTTGTTTTTGTGTTTTTTGTGATCGTAAACAAATCAAAATATACATAGAGCTCAAATGTATCCTTTTTGTGTCTTATGTTTTGGAACCATTTTTTTTTTGTATTGGCATGTTTTGAGTTGAATATTAATAACACTAAAATTAAAGATATTTAATGTTCATAATTAGATCTTTGTATTCCCTGCCATAGTAAGTCTGCAACCACAACATTGAGGGCAGATCCTGATTCCACAGGATGTGTAAGAAAATTGCATAGTAACTAGTTGTGTTGGGACTAACTCTCACATGTAAGCTCCTGATGGGCATATACTGAATTGTTATTGAATCTATTTGCGTGATACCTGCAATAAATTTGTAAATACAGTTTTCTTACAAGTAAATTCTTTTATTTTTACTGAAATTGCCTCACTGAATTTTCAACCCAAAACACATCAATGACTCAAAGGGATTATTATTGTTCTAAAAAGTAGTTATGAAAAAGATGTTTTTTGAGCTAAAGAAAGAAATAAGGTGTGATGCATGTTTTGAGATATTTTGATTTGAAAATAAAGCAGTTTTGTCGTGTATGATTTAATATGAGTAAATCCAATCAGAAAGTTATTAGCCTATTTGGATTATTTGCAAAATTTCCAATGTGATTATTGCAGGTGGAAATCTTTTGAAAGAGAGATTTGGCTTTGGGAGCTGTTGGGAAAATGTTTAAAAAACTTTTAGAAATAAAATTTTGAAAAGAAAAATCAGTACGAAACATCAAATATCACACCTTGAGGGCTAAAAATATGGGTAAGTACTTTTAGACAGAATTCGATAAAATTACTTTAAACAAAATATGTCCTTGTAGTATTCTTGGTTGTGAGTGAGCTATTTCTGCAGAATAATATGAATCTGTATTTTTTATGAGTCTTTTTATTCAAGCAGATGCTTGGTTAAAATGCAACATTTTGTAATGTATTGCTCAAAAGTACCTCAATTGTTTGCCAATTGTGAATGCAATGGATTGTTGTGAAGACTCTGTTAATGAAGGATGAAGATTTATTAACCATTTAATCACACCATTGCAATGCTTTATTTCTGGACCTTTGAATTGGCGAACTAAAAAATTAAAATGGTAACAAAACCTACACTTTGTTTATCGAGAACCAGTTATTTTGTTAACTGTTATGTACTTAATTGGATTAGACCTACTGGTAAGATACCTATTTAAAGCTTTTAAACCAATGTAAGTGATGGAACATAATTTCAAGGAAGTTGTTATTTAAGTGAGAATTTTAATACAATGTTCACAGCTTGCGAATTTTATTACAAAATCTGTGAAAACTTGTCATATAAATTTTACTGTCTTGCCAGGTTAACTTTTTTGCTAGTTAGGTTGTTCGTGTATCGTAGTAAGCATCTGACAGTCACGATTTGAAGTAATTTTAGCATTGAAGTAAAATACTTCAGGAACTTAGTGGAACTACAACAATAAAATATCAATTGAGTAGTGTCAGCCACACACTCCACTTACATTAATTCATCAGAACTAGTTCGGAAGCTGTTGCTATGATCATAAACTTCAGCTGACTAATCTTGCTCACTTACAATGGTGAGTGGATGTACTAATTAAAATTTTCTACTGGGGTGAAAAAAATTTAAGTCTAAGGATGATAAATTTAATTGAAGCAGTTTAATTTCAAAGTTTGTACATGCCATCGTTTGAGCACAAGATCAATTGACAGGAGTTCCTGATGGTAGCAATAGCTTCCAAAACTAGTTGTGGTGAATTAGTGTAAGTGGAGTGTGTGGCCGACATCTCTCAATATTTTATTTAATTTTAGTAACGTCACATTTGTCACGATTAATTTTGTATTTTTATAATTGGTGCTGCCATCTCTTAACTTCACTTAAAATAATATTTATTGTTTCTCTCTGCCTCCATCAAGTAGCAATTCCACTTATTGTGAAGAGGCATGTCAAACAATGGAGTCTTGATTGATGTTAAGTGACCCAATACGCCATTGGCAGGCTTAAAGGCGATTTGACGTTCATTAAACATTACCATAACTTATACAAAATTTCAAAAACTGCCTGTTTTTGATTGAAACAATGTGAAAAGCAATTAACCAGTTAAATGGAAAACCTTAATTTTTTATAACTAACCTGTTAAGCACCAGCAAAAATAAATTAGCTACAAATTTTTAAAAATCTCACTTAAGAAGGTTTGGACAGGTTTTATGAAACTCTCTTATACAACAGGTTGATAAAAAGATCTGCTGGTGCTTTTCATTTTTTTCTTACTACCGATTGTCTTATTGAAGTTCTTTTCAGTCTGGAAGATTAATGGATTCTTGAAAATTTTCTAATCATTAAGGTAATCTGTGTGTTGTAACTTCTTGTTTAGGCTTAAACGAAACTCTTGAAAAATTTAAAGAGGAGAAAGAATATTGTGAAGCTATGCATCAAGACAGGAAAGAAGCAACGGAGCGTATTGAAGGATTGCTGGCAGAACTTACCCGCCTTAGTAGTGGCACTCATCAGTCTTCTGATAGTTCAGATGTAGAGGTAATTGAATTCAAGTGTTGGCCTATATTACCTGAATAACATTTTGAAAGCTTGATTTAATTATCTGCAAAGTATTTTCTTCTAGCAAACTTATGTTTTAATGATAGTTTAATGTTACCTCAACTTTTATTGATAGCAATTGATACTCAAAGTCAAATAATCTTGTTTAGTTGTTGAATAGATGAAAGATAGAAACTGCATTGATTCTGGTGAATGGTTCTTCAGTATATAAACTCTACAAAAATCATGCATACTACTTGAGTAAGGCCCAAATGTTTTCCTCAATTTACTTGTTCCCTCCATTTGCACCGTTTTTTTTCTGGGAACCTTGAAAATAAAAGAGGAATTCTAATGTATTACCATAAATGTAATATTATTTCTATACCACATATTATTGAACTGCATCCTTTTTCCAAAAGTGGAACCTGTTAGGAAATACTTCTGTATTTGTCACTTCAAAGTAACGTAACTTGGAAAATGCTTAGAAATGGAGCAATCAATTAGTTGAGGAATTCTGTAGCAGTGCTCTGTGCTAGAAATTTATTCCTATTTTTTGTTCTTGTTTGATTACTTTTAAATTGACTAATATCTGTGTGTGTTCTAATTGTATTGTTCATAATATGTATATTTTCAATGCACAGGTATTGAAGTCAAGGATATCAGCACTAGAGTCAAAATTGGAAGTTAAAGATAAAGAGCTACAAACAATAAAAGCCCAACAAAATTTACCACCAGGGCCAAGTGGGTTGGAAAAATCAAAGGTAATGTTTTGTCAGAATGTACAATATTATAGTATATATGTACACTGCAGTAGTATACATTCAACTGATCTTTTTACCCAGTTTTCAAAATCAGTTACTTATTACATATGTAATCTAAATGAGAGCTGAATTTGGGCTTCTTTGGTTGTACATTACAAGAAGTATTGAGCCTTAATTATTTTTTGTTTTCTTCTATTTATTTATTTTTTAAATTCATTAATATTTATTTCTTTTGTTTTTAGAATGATGTATTTTTTATAGATGTGAGTCAGTTCTTGTTCTTGGTTCCACTGGTTGTCTGTGGAACGCAACTAGTTGTGTAAACCTCTTTTCTGGTTCCATAATCAATCACGTTCATTGAAAAATATAGTTTTCAAATTTTAAATACAGCCAAATTTCAATGCATCACTGTGTTACAAGTCCAGATTTTTTATTTGATGGAGTGGTTGTTCTGTCTACATAAATCTGTTACGTAGCTTATTCTGTCAAGATTGAAACAAAAAGTAAATGTTAGTGTTGTTTTTGTGTAAATCTTGACAGAATATCTTTGTGAATGTAATGAAATAATGTGTGAAGTCATAAGATTAAAACTAATTTAAATGAAATTTAAACTTATTAGACCAGTGCCGAGAAGTGTCCACTTTTGGTAAATTAAAGTGAACGTAAGTGGAATGAAGTTAGTTAAAATAATGAACAGCCTTGCTTTTCCTAATTTATTGACAAAAATACAACAAACAAATCTTCATAACTAAAGTAGGATGAAGAGAGAGTTTTCTTTGAGCAAAAACGACATAATTTTCTTCTGGATGTTTCTTCATTCATGATTTTGTTTTCTTCACTGCTCGACATAGAAGTTGTGAGAAAGTGGTTTAAATGTTCAAAGTTCAACATCAACAAATACATCGCAATTCAAAGTAGCAGCGACAGATGCTTGTTAGTAGCAACACAGACCTTGCATGAAATTGTGAGAATTTGCGAATGGCCCTAACATAAAATAAAAAATAATTAAGCAATGGAAATATCTTTTATACATATTAAGAATATTGTTGCACATTTGTGCACATTCAAAAGAATAGTATGCAAAAATCAGGTAAGCTTATTTGACTATGATTATTAAAATTGAATGTATGCTAAGTATGGTTGGTTAATAAGCTATTCTTTGTTTGGAATCATGAACCAAATCTGGAACTGAAGGAACTGGTCTCATAACTAGAACATAACTCACCCTCCACCCCCACCCCCCATAAAAAGAAAGCAATAATTTGAATCTCTGAAGGTGTTTTGGTTATCCACATTTGAAATGCCCCTAATATGTTTAATATGTGGAAACTTAATACAAGATTGTAGTCATATCATACTTTTTTAAGGTCCAAATTGTGAGTAGTGTTCAAGTTGTTATCAAATATTTTTCTTTGAAGAATTTTGATTGTATTATTTACTTTTAGGTTCAAAATGCAGTTGAAATGGAGGCTATTCAAGCTGAGTTTGACTGTGTTACTGCTTGTCACCAAGAGGTAAGTGGGCATCATAGATAAAGTTGAATTGTCAAATTGATTCAGCGTTAGTATACTTTCATCATGAAAGAGTAATGATGAAGAAAATTTATGTTTTCTTCTGGACCGGGAATCCAAGAGGGGGGGGGACTATTTTACGTAGTCACATCTTACTTTGCTGAGAAGTATATAGCTTTGAACACAGTGAAGTCACAGTCCTGAGATGACACACAAGAGAGCACCAAGGGACAAAGGCAGAAGGAGACTATTTTTACTATATTTAATACAACTTGAGTAAAACATTTGTTTCTTTGATTATTTCAATTGATACAGGGATTTTTTTCTGCTTAAAAGTGACACACAAAACAAACAAATCAATATAATGTTGTTGCTTAGAATTCTCCAGTGTGTAGAAACTTTCATTCTGTGCAGTGTGTCAAAGGGTCAGAGCTTATACCATAAATTAATAAAATTTGCAATAACTACTAAAATTTCAGTAAAATCCACTTCTATGTTTTCAAGATTAATATTTTGAAATAATCTTTCACAAAATAAGTGTTATGAAAGGTAATACATAGAATCACTGGCTGGAATTGACATACTATTTTCCTTTCCCTCTACTACCTAATTAAAGTTTTGAATTTTTTATTTACATGGAGCATAGCAATGTTGTCTTTTACAACGTCCACTCACTCTCATCTTCTCTGCATATGAGCATAGTCTGTGAGAAACAAGTCACCATTGCCATATTTTAAAATGAGATAAAGCTCATTATTCTACAAACTATTTGTACTAATTTCTTGAAATTTTGTTTTCTGTGCTTTTCCAGGTGAAGAATGATATCAAATCTCTAAATTCAGAAATGGCCGAAATCAGACACACTGAAAATTCTCTTCGTGAGAGCCATTCTCGATTAAAAAGTAGAGTTGAAAATTTACAAAAAATAATGAGTGAAGCTGAACAATTTGACAACATTGCAGAAGCTGATCTTCATCGAAGAGAATTGGCTGTTGCTACTACCAAGGTATGTAATTTTTATGTCAGAAAATATTACCGTGAATTGTGGGTTTGTTCATCCAATTTTATTGACATTGTGTATTTTTGGCATTTGATTTTGGAGAACCATTTAGCAATAGTTTTTAAAAATATGTATATAATTTGGGCTTTATTTTATGCATAATACAGTGAAATTCCTTAATAAGAGACACCTGGGAAACTGAAATTTGTCACTTATAAGGAGGAAATGGGTTTTTAAGAAGTTAAACCTAATTTTGTATATTTATGTTTTAAGATGTTCACAGAAAATTCCTGTAAGTATTTCAATCATATTAAAAGAACGAGAGCCCAATTATCCAAATTAACTGAGTTTCTATGAGCTCATTTCTCTGTTGTGTTCAAGGTATGAGTATTGGGTTGGATTTTGAAATTAATTTTATCTTCCATCTACATCATCTTAAGTGGGAATCTCTAATAAATGAGTATCTCATATTAGAAAAATAAATATTGTTTCTATGCGTTCTTTCATGACCTCTGATATTGTTCACTGTTAGTGGGAATCTCTTATATGCTGGTCTCATACAACAGATTTCACTAGGTGTATTATTTGTGAGATCAATGGTCTTGACCATAATTATAACAGAGCTCTTTTGGAAACCAATTTTTAATTTATTGGAAGAACTTGACATAATTTGTATTGTGGGTTACTTGTTCAGAATGGTGGTTACACAGCTATATAAATATCCTTTACTGTTTCACTATACATATTGCACAAAGAACATAATTTGGGTAGCAGGAATTTTTAAAGTATATGTTATAGGTATTAGAATGATGTAGTTCTGTTCAGTTATTATACCTAGGTTTCTGGTCAGGGGTCTGCTGGTTTGCTCCTTTTGAAGTGATCATTTGTTTCTCTGGTTTTTGAAAGAGCAGTTTATTGTTCCAGCCCCATAATTCTTGTCCTAATATTAGGAGACATTATTCTGTGGCATAGCTTTATACTATGACAAGATAAAGTGCTTCAATTTGTGTTCTTATCACTGGAGATAGTTCACTATTCTAGACAATATTCAGGAAGTAACCTACTACTTATAAATTCTTGACCCTAATAGCTCAACTTGAGATCTGGGAACCGCTCTCTCGTACTGTCAGGAAACCCCACCCGTATCTCTGTTCACTCTTATTATTATGGTTAAATAAATTAAACGAGTTATAGTTTCACCAATATTATTACATGGTTATTGATATGTAGAAACAAACATTTTCTCTGTAGGTAGAGCATCATTGCTGTTAGATAATAGCTCAAGTTAGAATACTAGGGAGGTGTTTGGATATTTACTTTTGTTTCCAGATGAAGACTCACTCTTACACCCTGTCACAGGATCAGTGCAAGATATTTGCAACATATAGCAATGTTAATTTTGTTTTCTTTTCTGTCAGCTTGAAGAGAAGTGGATATGCATACTTAGTGCAAGAGCTAGACAAGATGATTTAAGGCTCCAATTGGAGGAGTTAAAGCAAGTGTGTGCTGTTCTGTGTGTTCAAAGCAGTCAAGCTAAAGAGGCACTTCGTGCAGCTTCTGATGTGTCCAGTAATGAGAGTGTAGACTCATCATCTGAATGTTCAGCAGTGACTCCTCCTAATCTGGTGAGATTTTGTTCTTTCTATTTTGCTTTCAGAATGGGAAAAACATGACTGCAAACATTTTGTTTCTCAATAAGACATTTTCAATTACTCAACTTATTATAAAGTGTCACTCATAAATCTTTCTTGTCATCTATCAAATTTCAGAAACTTTTTGAAGTGTGTTATTTAGGGGCATTCCAGAATAGCCTTTAATTATATGAAACCTGTTGCATGATTTATATCAGAAACTATTTAAACTTACATATTCTTGAATATTTATCTATTCTTTAATGTTAAGGATTCACACTAAGTAAAAATTTCAGTATCCTTCAATTAATAGTGAATTAAAGAAAGTACTATATGAAAAAAGAAGTTACAACTTACTGTAGTGTTAAGTAAAATTTCTCAAAATTTATTTCAATTGTTCATTTTGAAATCTGAAAGTCTTTGAAGGCTTTATATTTATTTATTTTTTCTAACAGTAAATGTACATTTTTCACTTTCTGCAGTTATTTATTTTACTTTGAATAAAAATGGCCAGTGCAATAGAATTTAATTCTGTATTCACTTAGGTATCTGTGTAAGTAAAATGGTCATTTCAAAAGAATAAACAGTTCTTCTGAATAGTTTTCATATCCATGCATGTTCTTTTCCATTTAAAAGCAGTAGACAGGAGAGATCTGGATGGCAAATTGATATGAACTGCCCAATTGCAAATGATGTGTTTCTGGGTATCTTACTTCGTAGATTGGGTAAACAGCTGACCCTCATGACCCTCATGGTCCCCATGGTCCCCTCCATGGGTCCACTATTATATATTGTAAAGTCCTTTTTCCTCCCCCTCATCTTACTGTTAGGTCACAAGTAACAAGAATGTGAAATAATCCAATTGACACTGAATAGTGTTTACCCACAGGTCCAACAGTGTAAAGCTTCTCTTAACTTTTGCGTTTCAATTTTTTTAACATCTGAATTTAAAGTTTAGTAACAAGATTAAAAAGAGCTATAATGATAGCAAAACCTAACGGGTTTTGAAAAAAACAAGTGGTTTGTACCATGATTTAATTTGCCAGCCCTGCTTTCTACAGTTGTGACATTGGCATCCGTACAAGATAATGAATGCATGTGGGGCAAATTGTTCTGTATCGTGGGGTGCTACAAAAGTAGTTTCTATAATAAATTATTCTTTTTAGAAATGCATTAATTTATTTTCCCCTTCAATGCTTATGGCTTTAGTCAAACTAATGTTTCCATTTGATTTGTCTGGTTTTATTTTTCTGTTCTTATTAGTAATTATTAACATACAGAAATCTCTTTAATTGTGGTCCACAATCAATTACTTCCCAAGGGAGTCTCCTCATATGAGTATCCTAGTCTCTATGAGACCACTTCAGAGGTCTGTGGGTCTCACAAGTTGAATGTCAATGGTAAACTTGACTGAGAGGCGAACAGGATGCGAACGGCATCAGCACATTAAGCTCAAGGTCCTGAGTTCGAATCTCAGTCCTGTCTCCCATTTTTATTCAACATAACATATTTAATAATTATAAGATTGTTTTAATATTCAGGTGGATTGTCAGAACGAGCTTCTCAGGACTGAATTTGCAAACTCAGGAGAAAATTTAGAGTGTGAAGTTGCTGAATTGAGGGAGCGTTTACAACAAGCTGCTGAAGCCTACAAAATTTTGTATCAGAAAAAGGTTTTAGCTAAAAGAAAACTACAGCGTATGCAGGAAATGGAGAGGCGTTCTGGAAATGGAACAAAACCTTGAGAGAATAGATGTAATCTCAAAATATATGAAGAAATTTATTTTGTCCTATTAGCAATAATTTGCACAAGAGTATTGTTTTAATTTGTATTTGATGTGTAGTAGGGTATGGATTATTCTTTACCGCAGATACACGTATTTTCTGTAGTATAGCTTTTCAGTAAGAATAATGTGATTTGTAAGGTACCTGACATTTGGGCATAGGTATGAGGAAATAATGATAAATTGAAAGTCATTTGTATGTTGCTCATTGTTTTAATATTAGAAAGCTTTTTTGGCTGCATCACAGCCATCGTCAGTAACGTACACTAATTATTGAGGAAAATTTTTGGCAAGTGCGAGAACTTGCCAAAATTGCCAAAAAAATTTCCTCAATAATTAGTGTACGTTACTGACAATGGCTGCGTTGCAGCCAAAAAAGCTTTCTAATATTAAAACAATGAGCAACATACGAACGACTTTTAATTTATCATGCTTTGATAATGTTGCTAACGCTCCACAATGACCAAGTATGAGGAAATAAATGTATTCCTCTAACTAGTTGTGAAGCAACCAGGCTACCAAAATAACCATCTGGTAGTGTCTTTTAGCTGCCAAGTGTTGTGCTGTGGTATCTTTTTATTTTTTTTATTTTTAGTATATCTGACACAAACAGTAATTTCTGGACATGCTGCAATTAGGAACTGGATGAGTTGCATATCTTGGTGTTACTGCAAGATATAATATTTAGTGTCTTGAAAGTTTCCTGAACAGTCCTTTTCAGTTATTTGTTGTTATTATGTATTATTCAATTTTATTGATTTTGGTAACTGTCCTCCCTTCCTATTTCATTATTATATTTTGAAATAAGTTTTCAAAGTGAATTGTATATTCCTTTATGTAAGGAGTGACTTCAAATTATAGATGAGGTAAATGTATGAAATTATAATATATTCTTTTTTGAATGTTGTATTCCTTTAAAAGCTTTTCCTTTCTTATGTGTGTACGAACAGAAACTTCTGAATTATTTGCGAAGTATAATTTCTGAATGGTTAAACACATTTTGATATGTGGCCTTTTCTCTGTAATTTCAACTATCTTTTTGTTTTTACTGATTTGATTCCTCCAAAGTTACAATTGGACTCCAATTTTTTTCCTAGTATTGACTCTCAATTTATCTATTATTTCTAAGATTTAAACTTTCGCTGACTAGCTTTTTACTCCAAAAACAGTATTTTTTTGCTATCCATTGTTGTACTTTGTTAACTTGCTAGATTGTTATGAAATCTTTAGGGAAGAACTGAAAAAAAATCAAACAATCATTCCTTTTACACTTGCATTTATTCAGAGAATTTAAATTTACTTACGGGGACAAACTAAAGAAGTTTTAATTACTATTAATTGATCTCAGTGTTAGTGTGCCTATGGAGTTAGAGATGTGAACTATGTCTGGATGATTCTCCATCTCCTTGCTCTCACATGTAGACATCTCCATTGTGCACAATCCAGTAACTACTACAGTATGAAAACACTTTTCCTGCCTTGAACCCTTGGGTATCTGTAGTCTGGTAAGGACATGTAATGCGTTGTTTCTCATCTGGCAGTATGCAATTGTTGCAATATTACATTTCTCTGGAATGTATTCCAATGTTCCTTGGAAAAATAATGGAGTTTTCTTGAGTGTTTTATAAATTTTTAAAAGTGTTGTAATGTTTTATAGTTTTAAAATATTTCTACATCTCCACCTGTTGAATGACGTTTTTCTTGGCAAGTTATGATAATTTTTATTTTTGTGTTACGAAGAAGAGCAATAACCTTCACAAATTTTATGAATAGGGAGTAACAGTTAATTTGAGACATTCTGTGTAACCTGATTGTTGAAATGATAATATCAATAACTGAATTATTGAAGCCTACTTGTGAAGTGATTAAAATTAGAAGTTCAGATTTTGGATGAATGTAACTATAAAGATTTTTTTCTTATTTCAATTTCTTACTTAAAATTTAATTGCAAGATTTTTGTTCTTTCAACCATTCAACAACATTGTCACCTAAAATCTTTCTAGAGAGATAAGAAAGCTGACTGACTGAAAAGAGAAGGAACATGTTAGTATGTGCCTCGTCCAGTATATATTCACTGTTTTGTAGTTTCATTATCAACATTTCACTTGTAAGTCATTCTATCTAGATGTAGCTCTTTGAGACCAAGAATAATCCTTTAAAGCTTGATAGGATTTCCTTGCCCAGGGTTTGATAATATTGATGTATATTGCCCTGAATTGTACAGCTCCTTTTCAATTGTCATTATGCCTTGATGTAGAAATAAATTTAGGTATTTTGACTGAAAAATCCATAAATAAATGAATGCAGTGTTCAGTTGCGGGTTTTCAGTTTTGTATAACCATTGTAGTGTGCTGTGTTTTCCAAACAAGTGTATTGGTAAGTATTTGTTTTCTATTTATATTCTTTGTGAATCTGGAGGTGTTAGATTTGTCTACTATACTCTTTGTGAATCCGTTTCTTTGTTTGTAGGTGGCCTTTTAAGTTTAGAAAATAGGTCATTTGTATCAAAATTGAAAGTTTTGTTTTGTTTTGTAATTTCACTCATTTGATTGTAATCTCTTAATTTTTGTTTGCAATATTTTGTTTTTGATGAATTACATGTTTTTACCATTGTTTTCTTAGAGTTTTTTCCTCCCCTGAGCAGCTGAATGTACATCAACAATTCATAGATCATTGAAGGAAATATTAAGCTTTTATTATTAAAGTGTCCTTGTGGATTGTAGGAGCAAAATGTGAAGGCTAAATCATTTTTTCTCCGCAATGACGTAAAATACTTTATGAACTTATTGCGGAGTCACTGAAATAAAATATTAATTGAGTAATGTTGGTCACTCATAAGTAGTATTAATACAGTGTGTGGCTGACATCACTGTATTAATACTTTATCTGGGTTTGTTAATAATGGTTTGCCATAAACATTGTTGTAATAATACTTGCAAAAACAGTAAAATGTAGGTATAAGCAAGCAGTGTAACATAATGTTTGGTGATACTAGTTTTACTTAAATAGTGTACAGAGTGTATATTGTGTGAATATAAATGTTGTATTCATTATTCAGAAATAAATGGTGCTGTTTAATAATATGTCACAGTTTACTTTTTTTAATTAAAAGAGCATAAGTTTTTTCTTTTCACATTTTATTCTGGTATTAGTTCTGTATTTACCTAATATAGAGTGACGTGTGTAGTATAAACCCAGATTTGTAAACACTATGCAGTAGAACCCCTCTAAATCAGCCTCAAATCAACTGGTCCTCAGATTAACTAGCCTGTCCAAGGAAGAGTATTTTTCTCTCTCGGCATATTACTGAATTTTTCAAACAATGATACATACAATATGTGTGAACATAAGTGAGTAATATTTAATTTTTTCGTGTTTATGTATGTATGGATGTGTTCTTTTTTACGAGGGCAGGTGGAAATCTTCCAAAGACACTTTGTAGTCCGTACCACAAGGCGTGTGGGATTTCTACCCACCAAAACCATTTCCCTTTACACCGTCACACCTCCCACGGGACTACCGTCAAGCATTACTTCGTGGGGAGTGCACTGGCACCTGACCTCGTCTGTTAATGGATTGTTCTTCTTTCCTTCTCTTGAGTACGTAAGGATCGTATAAGGTAGGCTAAGGTCACTGCCTCCCATGCTTCTCTTCGTCATCATCAGAGTTACTAGTGCTTTGGGCTCAGGTCTTCCGCCCACTAGTCGATACATTTCGTCTCTCTCGCTTTGGAAGCGAGGGCATACGAATAATACGTGCTCTGCATCCTCCACAACAACCGCACACAGGACCCGTCGGAACGTCATCCAGTTTAAACCGGTGTTGGTACGACCGGAAACAACCAAGGCCAGTTAGGATTTGAGTGACTCGGTAGTCTACTTCACCATGATGTCTGCTGGTCCACTCTCTGTTTAGGATGAGTCTGTGTGTCCACCGTCCCTTATCCACACTCCCAACGAGTCTGCCACTTGACTATAGTGGTTTATCTTTCTTCAACTTCAGAGACACAGCAACACCATATTCTAAATCGATACTGATTGTTCACCAAGCCGATTGACCCCTCCGTGAATAGCAACGGTCTATTAAAGATAATCCTTTCGACACTTTATTCCAGCTGTATTCTATTGTCGAGGGAATATACCTTTGTGCAGACAAGCATTGTATACCTCCAGAAAATCTTGATGGTACTTCTTAATTGCTGCCTTGAAGACAGCATTGGGGATCCCATCTAGCCTTTGGGCTTTTTTATCCTCCACTTAGCTGTAGTCTAGCTTCAGCTCAACGAGTGTAATGGTAGGTAGGGGTTCTTCAGAAACTTTCATCGACAACTAGGTTGATCTACTGCTGCTACGGGAACAGTGCTATAACAATTTTCTCCAGCAGTTTAGTGCAGGTTGGCACTAAGCTTGGGGATGTCCTCAATTTTTGCCATGATCTTGTATGTCCTTCCCCAAAGGTTGCTGTCTACAGTTTGGCATAACTCCGTTATTTCCTCTTGCTAACTTAAATCGCCCATTTCAGTTCTCTCCCGGTCTGTCAATGTTCTTGCTGGAGAAAATGGTAATTTGACTTACTCCTTGCTCGTTGAAACAGTCTTCTGAGAGAATGGCGTATTTTACGGAGTTCTGCCATCTTATCGTTCCACCAGTAAACTGGAGGCCCTTGAGAGTTCCTCTTCGATTCCAGCATCGACACGTCGCAGACATTGCAGATGAACGACATGATTTGTGTCACGTTCTCCGCTGATCCGGTTAGTTATGTCTCCTCCGTAATAAGACACAAGCAGAGTAACACCGCTTTTATTCGTGTGACGGCTGTCCCATTCAGTAGCCCAGGCATTGAAATCACCCGCGATAATCGCAGGATATCTCCCTTTGTCATCACTGACAAGTCGCTCCAGCATTACGCTATAATAAAAAAAGCACGCAATAATCAAAAATCCTTTTTTCTCCCTTTGACATGGAATAAAATTCCGGGATTTACATTACAAGTGGTTAGTAAGAAGTATTTAGGTGGATGACTATTATCAACCAATTAAGTATATTTCCATTAATGTCCTGGTGTTCTTCAGGAATTTTTGGAATCAATGTTTTTGATAACTTAATTTTTAATGGAAGTTTACAGAGACTATGTCCCTGGATTGGGATGACAAGTACTGTTATGTAATGGTTTCGCCGGTGAAAAAAACTTTACATCAACGTCAATTCAATTGCTGTGGAGTTATAACATCAGGCCTGGTAGCAAAGAATTTGAAATGGTCGGACTTAAATGTATATGAAGACTATGGGATAAAACCCACAATTCCCATGAACGGATTTGTGTTTCCCGCTCCGAGAGTGTGCGCGGTTCGCTGCGCCGCGCTGGCGACTGGCGTAGCGCATCCCCGCACAGCAAACCGGAAAAGGTCGGTGGCAACGGAGGTGGCGAGCGAGACGAGACGAAATCAGAAGACTACATGAGGCGAGAGACTAGACCGGCGGATTTAGTTTTGTTTTGTTATTGAGTAATAAATAATTTGATTTTGCTACGTGTTCCTGCCTCAGAGACTAGCCGGCTCCCTCCGCACGTGTGGCCGGAGGTTCCTCTCGACCTCGCCATAATCTGTGATATTCTCTTTTGGCAATAGTTTCTGGAGAAACAAATTGTCAAGTCAATGAATGGCGCCCAACATGTTGGCCTGAGGGGAAGGAGGCAGCGTGGAAGAAGTGGTAACGAAGTCACAACAAAATGCTCAAAGTGATTGCTCGAGGGGAGTGACGCTACATGGAAGAAGTAGTAGCGGAACTAACGACTCTAAAGAGAAGAATCGGAAGGAACTTCCATGGTGGCACTAGTTGTAAATAATTTAATTTTGTATTTGAGTTTCCAGGAGTTATTATGCTATGACCTGAGAACTGTAAATAATACCATTTATTGAATGTCCAGAACATGTGGAAGCAATGGAGTGAACTCAATTGCAGATAAGGAGGTCCTTTGTGTTTTTAATTGCCGCTGTCAGGAAAGGTTGTAGGTTAGTTATTTCTTGACAGTACAGATAACCCATTTTTGTTGAATTTTCTTTGCGTGTATTTTTTGTTTGGGTAGTTCCCAACAGTGTCATGGCCGACAAACGTGATGCTTTTTCTAAGTACCGTGGGGACTTGTTAGGAAAAGAAACGTTGGGGTCGGGGATGAGCGGGCCTAAGGTCAGAGTACAACGGAGGTACCGTTTATTGAATCCATGGTCGTGAAAACCCCTTCGGCGCAGAGGCACACGATAAGCAATGAACTAAAAGAACTATTCCATGCATTATCTGCAAAGATAGATGAAAAAACGCGTCATTGATTGCTCTATTCTATGAAAACTACGCGAAGCTTAATGCTCGATTCGATGAATACAACGCGAATCTTATTGCTTGTTTCGCAGAAAACAGAGCAAGGTCGTATTCTCAATTCGAGGCGTTGACTGCTCAGCTGATAGAAAACAATTCTACAACGAAATCTCATTTCGAGGCGTTGAATGCTCGATTCGAGGAAAACAACGCCGCGTCAAAATCGCAGTTCGAGGCGTTCACTTCGACCTGTCTTTCTAGATTTTCTACCGCTAAGTTAAATGCCAGCGAGGATGCGCTCATCACTAGATTAGAAATAAATAAAGTGACGGCATATCGTACGGACGAGAACATGAGGTTCAGGCTCTTCGAAATACCAATGAAAATTTATTGAGTGAAGTGAAAATATCGCTCGACAATGAGTTCCAGGAAGTCAATGTTTAGTTGAAAACTCTTGAAACAGATTTAGAGGGAAGGGTTGTAGACGCGAGGACTCAATGCGAAAATAAATTAGAAGGGAGAACAAATTAAATTAATAAGATAATTCAGAGTTCCGCGAATGTAATGCGAGAAATTAATAATTCACTCAATGGAAAGATCGAAACAGAGCTAGTATTAACAAGGAGGTAAGATCGGTAGTGTCCAAAGTTACTGATTTCCAAGAATCCCGAAAAAACGTTAGAGAAAGGGGAAGCAAAAATGATGTCGATGTGTCGATGTCTGAAAATAAAATGTAGATACTAAGATCTTACGATCAAACAGAAAAACGCTTTAAAAAAGAAGGTAAAGCGAAAAACATGATAGATTACATGAGTGTAGACTGGGATCGGAGAAACGAAGGCCCTCGTCCAAAAATCAAGCGAAAACTAACTCAAGAAGGTAGGGGTCGACCTCGAGACCCATACGGCATGCCACCGGATCGTGGAAAGAAAATGCACAGAACAGCATGTCTGGGGTAAGACGAAACGCCTCGGAAATGAACGCAAGGACGCCGCCGTGTCAAACAGAACGATCTATGGTTTCGAATAGTTTCCCAATTATTTCGTTCGTACAGCAGGAAACGAACGGAGCAGTCAGCGTGAGCGAGGACCGCGCGCCGAACCACGCTAGTAGTTACATCGACGTACCTACGTTCGCATAGGTTTCAATTTAAAATAAAAAGATTTAATTTAAGAAAATTATCGAAATTGTGTTAGATAATCTGTTATTTCCCATATTAAAAGGAGTGAGTCATAATAAAATAAGAGACACCTTGAGAGATACGGAAAAAATGATTTCAGCAATGTCTGAGGATGTTATTCTGATTTGAGGGAAGCTGGGTATGACTCGCCTCGATTTCTAATTAAATCGACGCGTATTAGATTGGCGGATAAAATAAGGACCTCCAACACGCAAACAGATTTTTTTCGGAAGAAGAATGGGCGTATGCGTCATACGCATTAACCTTCGTAGATAAGAGCCTAATCAAGCGAGTCATAATAGTAGACACATTGAGGCATTATAAAGCAAAATGTAAAAACGAGCCGCGGAAGAATAATTTTCCGGATGTCTCTAGTCACAAGTCATTGACCTTGTGTATCCTGATTAAAAAATCGGGATAAGTACGATAATTTTTCTTCAAATCACTAAAATAGTAATCAACATTGCCAACGAAATTGAGAGAAAATTGCCGGATGCAGGTATCTTGACGAAAGGAAAATACATGACTTCAGAAATATTCTAACAGGGTATCTAGGTGTTCTTGAAGAAAGCAGAGAACTGTCTCCATTCACTTAGTGCGAATAAAACTAAGAAATGAAACACCATGAAGTTGCAACGCGTACCCGATGACACAGGCGAGCTACCCGTAAATAGAAAGGATATTCGGAAAACCAATTTATATAGGAATCATAGAAAAGTATAAATTCCAAAGTTTAAAACAATTCCAAGATTGAATTACGAAACAGCCATAAATGTTTAAAATAAATTTAATGAAATGAATTGAATGATTACAGCCAATAAAATGTACATCAGCAGTTATATGTTGCACTCGGATGTTACAGTAAGCTATTAGCTGCACTTATTTTATTTTGTTTGATATTTTCATTATTTTTAGCAATATCTAAAACAACGTGTAATAATTTTCCCTTATACTCTACATCATGATTAAATAAGTAATAATTTGGAAGAAATGTTTTGTTGTAAATATTCTATTTTACTTCACTTATCTGCTGTTGGATATGTAATATGATAATGTTAAATAATAAGTTTGTAATTTTGTATATACAAATGTTAAATGTCCACCTAATGATAATATTCTATTTGGAAAGCTATGTTACTTCGTAATTGTCATGTTGTATATTCAGTAATAGTAATTAGAAAAAGAATTATTGGTGTGCTTCATTAATAGATGTCGCATATTGCCGATTTTTTTCATTTCCTATTTTTCAGTATATGCTAGTTTGCACTAATTCGGAGTCCAGTTTGCTTTGAATTTATCATGTTAGATCTTAGTGATGCGAGCCTAGAATAAGGACTGAGTTAATAAGCTAATATGAATAAGAATTTAACTTAGTGTACTGGTAATATTACCATGTAATTTTCATTAAACTTATTTTCTTGAGTCTTTGTTATTGTGTTCACTCTATTGTGCCTGATTGTAATTATCACAGCAGATATAAGAGCGTAAATTAGTTAGTCAAGAAAACCTGATAATGTTGATTCATTTGCTTCTAAAGTTGTGTGATGTGATCAAAAGTGAAGTGATTCAGTATTGCTCCACCAAAGAGTAGCTAAAAGGTATCATTCCTGTGTGACTAATTTGTTTTACCAACAGAAATTATGTTTTGCCTCGGAAGGGGGCTATGAGACTTTATGGGATAAAACCCATAATTCCCATGAGCGGATTTGTGTTTCCCGCTCCGTGAGAGAGCGCGGTTCGCTGCGGAGCGCTGCACCGGCGACCGGCGATGCTCATCCCCGCACAGCCAATCGGAAGAGGTCGGTGGCAACGGAGGCGGCGAGCGAAGCGACTGCGGAGATGGCGAGAGAGACGAAACGAGACCAGAAGACTACACTACACTAGAGACTAGACAGGCGTGCACGGGCGTGCACGGGCGTGCACGGGCGTGCACGGGCGTGCACGGGCGTGCACGGGCGTGCACGGGCGTGCACCTGTCTCTTATACACATCTAGATGTGTATAAGAGACAGNGGTAACCCGCCTGCAAGATAAGTTGATGGATCTAGCAGAGGCAACTGTTTGCGCCGGCATGGAGCACGCTACCCTGCGTGCAAGGAGACTACCACGTTCTCCAACTTCGCGGCCGCTGGGGTGCCTGTCTTTATCGGAGAACAAGGAATCTCGGATGGAAGAACGTTTTATTTGTTATTGAGTTGGATTTAATTTTTTTTGTTTTTGAGTAATAAATAATTTGGTTGTTGTTACGTGTTTCTGCTTCAGAGACTAGCCGGCTCCCTCCGCAGTTATGGCCGGAGGTTCCTCTCGGCCCCGCAATAATCTGTGATATTCTCTTTTGGCAATAGTTTCTAGAGAAACAAATTATCTAGTCACAATATATAGATCAGAAAACAATGTTTTATTCTTAATACTTCTTTACCAGTGACATAATCGGACAATTGTATTTTTTCTTGTTATCCCACAGGTATTCAGTACCAATTTAGCGATACCAACTACATTACTCTTTTCTCCAGAACGTATTGAATATCAATTAAATTTGCTTACAAAACACAATCAGGTGAACTGCAAAATTCGTTCTCTTTTCTCAATTTTTATTAACTTGAATAACAATTTTAATTATCGTCCATTACCACTAATTTAAGATATGTGTTTTAAATGTTTCAGTCTTAATTCTACAGCTTTTTGGCAAATTTAATTCATTTTTAAGTTCATATTTCCTCTCTTGAGGTCTCTTCACTTTTCTTCTTCTTTCGTTTTCCATTTTTTCAGATATTTTGTATTATTTCTCTCAAAACATTTACTGCAATAATGTTTTTTAAATTACTTATGAAGTTAATTATTTAAAATAAAAATGAAGCAAGAAAACCATTTACTTAGTTTTGAGGAAGTATACATTTCAAGGATACTTTCTCATAATTGTAATATTTTGAAACACAAATGTATAAACTCACTCATTGTAACAAGAATCAAGTCAGTTAATCTTCCAAAGTCTTTCATTGAGAAAGAATTAACACTAACTAGGGAAAATATGTTTTCATTTAACTGGTTAGGGAGGAAACATGTTTGGGATAAAGTTATTAAATTATCAGTTGAGAAATACAGAGAGAGAAATATTAGAATTGTTAAAGAAATACTTCTGACCAACATTTATCCTTTTGGATTTATTAACAAAACCATAAGACGTTTTTAATATAAAAAATACTGGAGAATCAGAACAAAATATCATAATAAAAATGCTAATGCAGTATTTCCGAACAATCAACATGTTTCAGGCAAGCTTTGTAAATTATTTGGGAAAAAACAAATAGAAATAGTGAAAAAAAGTTAGAAAATGTTAGGTGGTTTTATAATAAAAGAAAAAGATAAAAATTGAAAATTAAATGAAAAAATGTATGTTAAGATTGGAATTAATGATCTTAGGAAGAATGTTAGCAAGAATGATAAAAGTAGTGTAGTAGTTGGTCATTGTATTAATGATCAAAAAATGAAATGGGAGGATATTGAGATTATGAATATATGAGAAAATGTGAAAAAAAAGATAAGACATCAGAGATCTATTTAGAAACTACTCAAAATTTTATAAATTTTCAAATGAATATGGAGACATCAAAATCTTACAGTGATTTTTTGTTTCATATAGTTTATTACTTTCTTGTCATTTAACTAAATATTAAAGTACTGAATGTCTCTTAGCTTGATGAAGACTTAAACAGAAGTTGTTAGAAATTGTAAATAAAATTGTTTTTGAAAAAGGTCGTAAGGTTGAAAAATCTTACAAAGGTAAGAGGTAAGAAGCAAAACCAGACATTTTAAAGCTTTATATGTAGTAAATTGGATCGGGCTTATAAAGTAAGTACAATGTCAAAAAGTATACAAAAGGTTTTTACTTCCAAGAGTCTTTCCAAAACAGCACTTTCATGTTCATACTCTATCACAATTGGATTCCTTTTCTCACTTTTATTTATATTCAATTTAAAACGATTTTGAACAGACCTCTCAAGTATTTTATACTATCTCACTCAAGTAAGTGTTTTGTAGTATCCTGCAGTTTCGAAGTTTCTTTTTCATATATCTTTTCATAGATTATTTACAGCATTTACAAATTGAGGTTTCAACGAGAATAAACAGGATTGGTTAAGCTTCGGGTACTAACATAAAAGGGTAAAACATGAGAATGTAGCTCGCCACAGGAGAGAGATCGGACTAGGCAACAGTAATGGGACACATAATTCAACTTTGTACTCTGATAATTTCATCGAACATTATTTAGTATTTTGACGATCATATTGTTCTACCACTGGTATAATACTGTAAAAAGTATAGATTCGGATGTATATAAAACTTTGAGGATAATATTAGACAAATCGTGACAACATGCGTTGAGTACATAACATGTTTTGCAACAATATTGTCTTAATCGTCATTGAACAATATCAAACAATTCCTATCATTCAGAATTCTACGGGCAATGGATATATGTGCAAATGAACGCGAACGTTCTCGTACGCTAAGGCACAATGCTGTATGCTTCTCGACTATCCTCCGCCAACAAGTGACAAAAGAGCAACGGACCGCGTTTCTAGTAGTTTAGGCTGTCTTTCCTCAGAATATCCGAAAAGTCAAAATATAGGTTAAAGAACCAGAATAACAACATTCTCGATCATGCGCGCTCAACTAAGCGAAACACGCGAACCAAGAGGAGACGGTTCACGCAAATATTTTTCTTATTTGAGTCCTTTGATGTGCGACTAATAACCGACAAGAGGACGGATATGGGTGTTTGCGTGTTTGCCACAGTAGAGCAAATACATCGAATACAGACAAATAGCTCGCACTTGGCCTCGTTGACAAATACACAAATACGCAACGCCAAATGAATTGCCGGCATCAGAGGAGGATAAATGATACGGAAATTTCATATCTGGAAAATACTTCGGGCAGTTTCTCAGAGTGGTGTCAATAAGCTGTAGTTGGTCACATGATTGTACCGTGTCTCCCTTCCTTTCTTCCTACTCCACCAAGCTAGCATCGAGTAAGAGCTGGCGCCAAAGGGGTTATGGGAATTTGTGCGTAGTAAATATAGCTGTATGAGAAGTTTACGTGATCTAAAGTTGTGGACACGGCAGGCGTCTCTCTCTTGAGTTAAGGACTCTTATATTGAATCAGGTTTGGTCTTGAGCATGGTCCCTGTGTTCGGAGAGCTACTTTCAGGATTTACAGCATGCGACGCTCACAGCGCAGTTCGGGGAGCTTCTCAGCGCTCAAGACTCCTTCCCAAAACGAACGGTCGTAAGCGTTCTCTGAAGTACACAAACATGGTGGCATTCGAAGAAATTGTGAATTGGTCATTGAACAGCGATGGCTTGCGTGTTGCGAGAGTGTTTGGGGGAAACTTCATCGTCATTCAGCAGCTATGAGGAAGTAGTTGTGTTTAGTGAAAGTATCTGCGCCCGAAGAGCTAAGACGTGACGTACAATACCCAACAACTGATGTGGAAGAGGTTATGTCGAGGTGGACTGACAGCCACGTATAGAATGGAATCGAATCCTTATTGTGATTTAACACTCGAGAACGCATAGAAGTCATATTCGTATTTGAAAGCAATATTACAATGAAACTTGCATGTATAATTTTAATTTTTAAAGAAGGTTGCTCGCTTACCAAATATTTTTCAAGTCTTGTTGGCATATTATTTTATCGTGTAAAAAAGGAGAAAGTCATTGTACCAATTTGGAACAGAACGTTTTTCCGGTAACTACTGTGACGAAGTTAATGATATATTGATAATATTTCTATTCCTTGTGTTATATAGGTGGAAATAACTGTTTAAGGCGAACACCGCTTTTCATTTCTTATCTTATAAAATAGTCATTCTATCTTATTTCCTTACGCACGACCTATTCCAAGCTCACAAGCAAGAAGAACGTGAAATAATATTGAGACTCCACTTATTGTATTGTCAGCTCTCAAACAACAAGAATGTGAAATAATATTAAGATTCCCTGTAAAGTCTATTGAAAATTTATCCATATTACACAGATACTTTTACATAAGAACACTGTTTTTGTTATTATTTTAGGATGAATTTACCTTGGAATGTAGAAATGTTAAATCAGTCACTGCCTCAGGGACCTTGATTGGAATTGAAGTGATGTCTGGCTTCTGTAGAGTGAATTAGTTTAATATACTCCATGCAGTCATATGCAGTTGGTAACTGCTTTTTACAAATTATTTTAAGCAATTGACTCTGGATACAATTACTGGTACAGTAAAAAGTTATCAACAAATTATTGTATTCAGATTTTTAAAAGGTCGTCTTGTAGTCTCGCTAAATGATCAGAAAGAATCAACAACAAAAATGGAAAACAAGTGGGATTTTCCTAATAAACACGTATGAGAAATGCCCCGGATTAAAATCTTATTCCACATCACACTATATTTATGTAGTTTCCTTTATATAACTAATAATAATTTATTTCCATCATCACATTTATAAAAGAAGATACAGTTTAAACTTGTAGGAATACTGACCAATATCCAGTAGTAGGTCAGTAATAGTAACTCTGAGGAGTCCACATAATTTTGTAATATTCTCATCACAAATATTTTGCCAGTGTTTTATTTAGTCATCATGCCTTTTTTTTCAACATATGATAAACTGACTCTGATCTAAATCCATTGTGATAAAGATTATTTCAAAGTAAAGAATGCTGGACATTAGTGTCAAGCCTTGGACATATAAGAGCTAATGCATTTTGATGACTCTGTTTCCCAACCAGAACAGCAGTACTTATATTATGCTTAGATCCATATTAATAAAGTCACTAAAATGTTCTTTTTAAAATTGTCAGACATCTGATCTATTCACTTCAAAAACTTTTATATATTTCTGTATAATTGAAATGGGCCTTTTGTTATTATTTTGTCTTTGGTTTCCCTTTTACTATAGGGGTTTAACTATGATGTTTCTTCATAAACTCAGAAAAATACTGTCATATAAGAGTTGAGCGATAATTTCACATGTAGCTAGAAGATACTATAAAGCATGGAATTCCCTAAATATTCAAGCATTTGCTATTACTAAGACTAAGAATTTTTAAATAAACATCATCCACAATAACATTTTGGAAAGAAAAGGGGAAAACAAAGTCTAGTTCATATGGAATTGAAGGGGAGAATGGATGAAGGGGGTATGTAACAGCAAGTGTGTTTTGAGATATTTAGCCTTAAAGTTGTCATTGCGGTACTTTTTTGTTATTATTTTATTAAGTTCTTACTAAAATACACCATTTTTATAAGTGGTGAAAATTTTATTCAGTATGAAGTTTTGTTTTAATAGGAGTTTAAAAAATAAAATATGTATTGTACATAACCACCATCTTCCACTCGCAAAGTTAGTATTTTTATCATTTTATGAAATGTATGGGGTTATGACCTTGCAATTAAAGTTTTATATAAGTATAGTGTATATTTATATAACTATTGTTTGTACATTGGAAAGTAATGTTATTCTATTATATAATATATCTAGCGTATTATTATAAAATAACATAGGTAGAAAATTGTTCTTAATTTTAATAAAAGTAATAGTTTGTATTACACGAGAAGCTTTCAATTATTCATATTATCTCATTAATCCCTATTTTCACGAAAAACCCGCTTATAGAGCCACTTTTGTTCATATAGACTAAAGCGCAGCTATTCCTTAAGGTTTTCAAATTTTTCCTTGGACTACATGACATTTTTTCTGAGTCTGGATGTCGAAGTCATCAGTAAGAGATTTTCTTTTCAAATGTTTATAAATATTTACCTCTTTAAAGGGAGTATAACGAACAAAGTTCTCTTTGAAAAGTTATGACCCAAAAGTGTCCACACGAATCCATTTAATCCTATCTCTAAAAAGTACTTTTCCATTCAGGAGATCTTTTATTCTGTTCAAATGTTTCATCTTTTTGGGAAGATCCTCAGTATCACTGAAATGGTTTTCCATATCAATAACCATATTCGTTCTACTAGAAGAGGCAATGATTTCATGATCTTGTTGAGGAGTACAAATAGTCTGATGTTTTCTTAAAATTTTCTCTCTACAGCCACAATCCCGATCCGAATCCAAGTACAAATGGCCTAATTCTGGGTACTTGTGGTTGATGGTCTTAAATTGACTTTTTTGTACATGATATCATCAATCGTATTAAATTCAGCAAAAATATCCGAACTAACTTCAGCAAAACTAAGTTTAACATTAATTGTTCCCTAGAAATCATTTCAAATCTTATTTCTATCGGTATTTGTTTTAAAAACTCAGACTTAAAAACGTCGTAAACACAAGGACTTTTCTTTCCACCTGTCGCAGACAGCTGCTGAGTACATGGCTCGTATTGACCTGAATATATCTTTTCCCAATATGTACCTTCCAAATGTTTCAATTATTGTCATTTTCATGTATATATTGTAATGAGAAATTAATTTATTCCATTAATATGAGAACTATTAGGAATAATATCTAAAGGAATATTAAATTATACCATTGCGCACTCGAGGAGGCTGGGTTTTGAAGAGGTGAGCTAAAGGAACAACAAGAAGACGGTTGACACAGACGTGGGACGACCGTTCAAAGAATCATTTCATTAACATCTTTAAAACATCCATCTCGAAGGAAGGACACACTGCGCAGTAGGGCGCGCAGTGCGGAAGATATAAGACAAAAGGAAACAATAGTAGGAGTGCAAACGTAACAAAGGACAGTCAGGACACAAAATTTAACAAAGGAAGGAAGGACGCTTTAGAAATTTAAAAGGACGGTTTTTGGGTATTTCGAAACAAACCTTATAATCACAAGTGAAGCCCTAAAAAAGGAAAAGTTTAAACGCAACCGAGGATTCCAGTAGGGATTGTGAAGAGGGACGCAGCACGTGATCACGAACAAGTTAACTAGCCACCAAAGAGACAAGTAGTGGAAATGATTGACAGGGCAGGTAACTAAAAAGGAACAAGTGAACTTTCCCGGAGGAAAAAGAGGTCCGGAGTCCTTTAGAATATGGCGAAGTGTCGAGGCATGGGAAATAAGGGAACGTCGCGCCCAAGGAAAACAAAAGATGGCACAGGACGCCGCACTAAGATCTAAGGATCCCGGAAAGAGGCTGAAGCCATGTGTTCGTGCCGAGGCTCTGTTGAAAATTACGCAGTTTGGTTTAAAAGAAGACCGTGTGATTGGCTCAGAATTGACATACATCACTAGAAAGTGACTCCACGTGGAGTAGTAGAAACTCTTAATTGGTTGAAAATGTCACATGATGAGGAGAAGGGCGGGTCTTCTAGCGCCAAATTTCGGAAATTGGTGGAGAAGAGATGAAAAATGAGAGGCGCGGAAGCTCGGAAAAGATACCTTGACGAGAATAAGTGTTCACTAGATTTCAGAGATATTCGCTTCAGACTTCGACTTCTTCTCACGTTATCTGATTCGCTTCAGATGATTTATATTATAGAATGATTCTATATTATGTTTTTCATATTTCCTTTCAAACTAGTATCCTTTTATTCTCGCCACGCCGGCAACTGCACCCCTCCGTCAGTTCGGCGAGTGGGTTGTCGGGACTCCTCGCCCCTGCTGTTTTTGAATATACCAAAACCTTCTAACATCATATTTTTAATTTGAAAATTAATGAAATGGATATTTCATGACAATATGTATATATATTTCAGTGTACGTTACTGACGGTGGCTGCTACGCAGCCGAAAAAGCTTTATAACATTAAACAGTGAGCAACATACAAATGACGTGTAATTTATCATTCTTTGATAATGTTGCTAACGCTCCACAATTACCAAGTATATTAATGGTCGGCATGGCCACTGTGGTAAACAAATTCTATCAAACAACGTAAAGTTCGCTAAAGCAAATATATATATCTGGTTTTTGAGCCAATGCATCTTGCACAACTTGTGTCCCAAACTTATTTAATCGAAGAGCAAGAATACATCTGCTAAGAAGACACTGGAAGCCGGCCGCCACGCGTGGTTTCGGACAGGAAGAAATAGGTGGTTTTCAACCAGAAACCGCCTAGGATCAGAACTGTATTGGATTCAAGGAGAACTTTCCGCATCCCTCCATGCTGCGGAATGGAACGTCGTACAAGATACGATAATCAACCGGGTCTTCAAGCTCAGCTGTCAACAGAAACAAAAGCAAGTGAGGAAGCTCACAAAGTTACGTACCCCCGTCTTACTCCTACAACGCACTAAATGCAACATTCTGCCTATCATAAACTTTCACCCAAGACTAAAAAATCTTTCCACTACTTCATTGTCTTACGATGAAATATCTTTATTAGAAAAACGTTTAAAGTATTCCCTTCGCTGCAGTCCCAACAGTTCTTTCATAAAACAAGTTTGTATTTACACTGATAACGTTCTAACTACATTAAAATCCTCTGATCTACAAAAACAAATTATCACTAACACCATACAACATTTACACAAACCTTCTACTCAATACAATCATTCTGAACTGATAATCGCGAATAACCTCAGGGAAATAACTCTAAATCAGAGTTTAATCATCACTAAAGAGAAGGGCAACACTACCGTTTTGGACCACAATGATTACTCTAACAAAATGTATGATTTCATTAAGTCCAATGTCATCACACTCCTAAACAAAGACCCCACCAACAAATTTGTCATCCAATTAAAACACGAAATTTCAGAATCACAAGGCCTTTTTCCTAACACGTTGAATATTCTTCCTTCTTACCCAACCCCTCCATGTCTATATGGTTTACCTAAGATCCACAAGGCTTCCATACCCATAAGGCACGTTGTCTCCTACACCAACACAATCACACAGACTAGCATACCAGCTGAACAAACACTTTCACCAACACACCAATTTCTGTCCATCACACACCGTTAAGAATAGTACGGACCTGGTCAACAAAATTAAAAACATTCCTGTTCCTCCTAAAGCTAAGTTAATCTCTTTCGATGTCAAAAATCTTTTTCCCAGTATCCCTCCATCTGATTGTAAAACTCTTTTACGTGACACCCTAGACTACGCGTCTTGCCCCGTCTTTGTAAGAACAGAACTTTTTAACCTAATCTATATTTGCTTGGATGTGAATTATTTTAAATTTGATAATAAATTCTATCAACATAACTCGGGCTTACTCACAGTTTCCCACCTCTCTCCATTACTTGCAGACTTATTTATGGACCATCTTGAAAAACAAATTTTTAACTCTGGATATTTTCTTCTACCTAACATCATTTATTGGTACCACTACATAGATGACATAATCACTCTTTGGGCAGGGACACACAGACGACTTGACATAATTTCTCAATTCACTTCACCCTAACATAACCTTCACCACAGAAATTGAAAATGACAATACAACACTCAATTTCCTAAACCTCTCTATTTCTTTAGTAAACAACCGCCACAAGTTTAACATATTCAGGAAAGACACATTTTCAGACACAACCATTCACAATCCCTACACCCTCCTTCGCACAAACATGCTGCCTTCCACTCCATGGTCCATCGTCTCTTCACCATTCCACTCTTACCAGATAAGATCAAAAAAGAAATAGACATAATACAACTTATAGCATCAAACAATGGCTACAACACCTCTCTCATTGATAATATAACAACTAAGAAAGTTAGATTATATCACACAAAGAACTTCACATCACTTACTCCAAACAATATTATTCAAATCAGATATGCAATCCCTTTCACAGGACCTCTCTCACTTAAAATCGCTAATTCATTAAAACATTTCAACATTCACACTACCTTCTTCTCTCCAAAAACACTCAACTCAACCGTATTATACACAAGGATCCCACCCCATCTCCTCCGAAGTGGAGTGTATGCTCTCTCATGCAGTGATTGTCCCTCCGTGTGCGTGGGGCAGTCTGGACGAACGTTCAAACAAAGGGTACAAGAACACATAAAGCATGGAAAAATAACAATAAAGTCTCTCACTTTGCCAACCACCTAGTAGATAACACACACATTTATCATTGAGAACGATATTTATATTTTAGAAGTAGAAAATAGATTTTGGCCCCGAATAAAATTACAAATTTTACATATCTATAGTATTCTAAAATACAACATTTCCCTATTAAATTAATAAATCCCTGAACATCATTTCCCTCTCATGAAACTGGCCTTCAAAATCCTTCCCTCTCACCCTCCAAATCTCCAGGGCACTGTACCCTACTCCTAACTGTTAAAACACTGAGAAACTCTTTCTGCCGCCAGTTCCTGGAAAACTCCGCCAGCATCCCTCCATCCATCCTTCACTTTCCATATAATGACCTCCGTTGGGCGCGCTCTGCGCACTTGCCAAAAACATTTCCTCAATAATCAGGTATGTAATTTTGTCGGTTTGCTTACTCTGTATTTGTTTTCTTGTATTCGTTTTTCATTGTTCTTTTCTTTATTTCAATAAGTTTTACATTTCATTCGATACTGTTTTTACAGCTCAATTATTGTATAACTTCAACTTTCATGTTATGCTGTTTCTGCACTGTGGAAGAACGGGGTACGAGTTATTTTGCTATCCATACTTCCCTAACTTACCAAGTTGAAAGCAACTGTTTACTGGATGAAGGAGGTATATTAAAATGTTGATTCTTTGAACTAGGGGATGAAGGAGGTATGTGGTAATTTATGTTACGTACATCCTTCCATCAGAAATGTACTTTGTAGTTGTCACATACCACCTTCCTTACACTAGTATCTAGCTTAATATGGCTCCTAGAGAGTTGTTTCAAGTACCAAAAAAAAAATCCAGGCCAACTCACACCTTCTTCATCCCTAACAATAACTCAAATTGTTTAAAATAAGTTATATATACCTCCTTTATCCACTCACCTTTTCAATTATGAAAGTAACCTTCACATTTACTGGCAGGTATATAAGAAGGCAAATATCAGGTAGCAGGTTTAGATAAAATCACCCCTTTCGAACTTCCACATTGGTGAATTGAAAAATACAGAATTAATCATTTACTTTTCTGATATGCTGAATAAAGAATTGGCAAATTAATTAATTAATTCATGACAATTATGAATTAGTTGAATATTTAAACATTAATGATGTACTTTCTGCAAGATTGACCTGATTTGATTTTTTCTTAATGTGTTGAATGATGTAATTGACTGTTTTGATGTATAAAAATAACTGGAAATTAATTATCCTCCTTGTTCAAACAGAAGTTATATTCTTTCAAAATAATATTAAAGAAAAAATAAAGAATGGGAATATGACTGAAAGATTTATTTATTTACATATAAAATAATGTAAGTTTATATTCTTGATTTTACATGAAGTATTAAAGAGTTTATGAGGAAATTAAATGGATCAAGGAATATTAATATTGTTTATAATAATAAAAATAAGAAATTATGAAAATTAGTCTTAAGAAGTTACTCTCGCGAACTGTCACTGGAGGTTGTCATTTTGTTACCGTTGCTATGGCGGCGGGTAGACAGTAGCGTTCTGAGGGAGAATTATGAACGTTCCGTTCTGAGCGTGTCATGCCCTTCCTTGCCATACCTCGCTAATGTTACGAGACCTACGTGTAAGAGTCTCTGTTAGAGTCTTACATGTAGATCTCTAGCCAGTGTGAGCGAAATAAGCGTTGGTGTGAGCACCAGCGGATACGTCACGACAGCGATCAAAACGAACGGCTTTAGCGTTCTGAAAGTGCTGTAAGCGAGCTCCCCAAACGCAGCCGATGTTGTCGTATTCACCATGGTCTTGTTTAAATTTAAGACTTGAATAAATCTGAAAATTTCCTTTTCTCTACAGTCTCCTGAGTACGGGTATCTCATTTATTTCGAACAGACATCACGGTGTAATTACAGCAATAGCTAACAAATTAAAGAATAAAGGCGGCTCCACACATTCGCTATTCGGTGAACTCCGAGCAACCGAACAGCGAATCCCGAGCAACAGCGACTTGCTGGGGGTATTTCCCGAGTATTCACCTGTTGGCGAGCACACTGATCCAGACACGAACAATTTGCCGAGCACAGGAATAACGACGAATATTCCTGTTAATGATTAGAGGTTATGGAGAATGAATCTGATGTAATCACACAGTCTGCTGCGTATGTAGTTGTGTCTTGTGAAATGTTGTTAAGTAAAGTAAATGGGTCTTATCTAATCTTAATTCAATCAATGAAATTAATTTTTATTCCATATGGATTTAGCTATGGTAATCGGTAATCTCGAATTTAAGATCCTTATAATCAGTATAATTTTTATCCACTCAAAAAGAATCAATATTATACAACTATCTTAATTTGTGTCTCCACAACATCACACTCTATTTATTCAAAAATCTTTCATTACATTTAAGTGTTATATTTTTATTATTTATTATCACAGTATTTTGTATTTTCACATTTTTTTATTTCCTGAACATTTCGTGTACAGGAAATATATGCTAATAGTACTACAAAAATAGATAATGCTAATAATGTCAATACACGTTCAATACTGTGAAACTTTAGGACACTTAATAAAAGTAAAATAAAGTGAATAAAAAAGTTTGCGGTTTAAATCTCTCATCAAATAAACTTTATGCTGACGAGCCCTAAAGCCCCCCCCCCCNAGCAGTTGCAAACTGCGTATGAACACGTTGGAAATAATAAATGAAGTTTCTCCATCACTACTTTATTACTTCAAATTTCTCTATTTTATCACTTCTAAACACACTTATTACTTTGTACGATAAAAAGAAAAATTACGAATAATTAGTTTTTTCAGCGATTACTTACTCGAAATAACTTGAAAGCGTATTACTCGTATATTCGCGATCCTTGGTATTCGTGAAAGTACGAATATGTGGTCAGTACCCCGAACAGATCATTCGTGAATATTCGCGTACGCTCGGCATCCTTTGATGTGTTTCATAAGACCGACACGCTGCGGGAAAAGGCAAGCACCGGTGTTCGTGATGCAACGAATAGCGAGCAACCCATCCACACTAGTGGCTATTCGGCGAGCAGATGCTCGGAGTTCGCCGAATAGCGAATGTGTGGAGCCGCCTTAACATAAAGCATCACCAGAATATATTTTTGTACATTTTTAGTAATTACAAAACGAGAAAGTGATTTTTAATTTGTATAAATTATGAATTTGTTACATTAGTAATTTCAATTTTACAATATTCTGCAATATTTTGACATACATGCCCAAGAATAAGCGGTAGTATTTCATTTTCGCCATGCAATGCGATCCTAGCGGCAGAAAGTGGCGTGCACGTTGCTTAATGTAGACTCTATGTAGGTTAATGTAGAAACTGCTTCCGTAGATCGCATTGCTTGTATGTTATTCTTTTGTCGTTTCTTCCTTGCGTAGTCGTGCTGCCATCATGTCGAAGAGAGGTAGAGTGGACTGTTCTTGAATCCGATTTAATCCAGAAATTAGTGTTATGATATCTTGTTTTTTTAATATTTATTACATTTTTTATGCTTTTATCAAATATGCAGTAACATTATTTTACTTGTATTGATGATTTGTGTAATATTGTTACGATTTGTTGGAGACTGCCACATGCATTTTCTTTTTAATTTCAGGTCGCGGTGGCTCCGCGGGAGCGAAATTTCGCATATCCCTTGGTTTACCAGTAGGAGCGGTTATTAATTGTGCAGACAATACAGGTGAGAATAAACCAGGCTGTGGTGCACTTATTTCGATAATCTGACGGACATTGAATAGAATATTATCTATTCTAATTTACGCATGGCAGAATGGAGTGCAAAATGTGAATTGATTTCACCATGTGTGCTTTTCAGATTGTGTGAATTTGTTGAATTTTTCTTTTGGAATGTAAGTTGTTAACTTTTTCGATAAAATCAATTCTTGAAGTTGAGCAACGAGTGGATGTCATCAATGTGGTGGAAGCTAGGAACAGTTGATGGAACAAAACTTTTCGTTGCTTGTTTTAATTAGTCTGCCAAATAGCATTTGTGGATAATCTTAGTGTTTGTGTAGTAACTTCTACCTTGGAGTGAGGATGCATTCTCATTTTAAAAATTGTTTGATTTTGTTAAAGGTTGTTTGGAAACTTTTGTTGAAACTTTTACCTTATTTTAAGTAACTTTTTTAAATGAGCCAGTATGTATTAGTTAAGATATATTTGACTCTCCTAGTTCACTAGTCTTCACACACTAATTTTTGATGCACAACTAGTGTAGTATTTGCTTTTTTGTTTTTTTCTGGCTTGTTTTGTTACAAAGCTGGAGTGTTGTGTTCCTTTGTCTAATGAGGTTAGTGAGCCGACGTGGTGGGCCGTATGAGGTTAGGTTAAACTTGTCCGATGGAACCAGCTGCAGTCATACAATTTGAATGTGTTCCTTTTGCAAGTCTTTAATTAGTTTTAGTTAGGTGTTTCATTTTGGAGATTGTGTTAATGTTTTAAAACTTGTGAGATTAAGTATTCTGTGAATTTATTTGTATGCTAAATTGTTTAGAGTTTATTGAACTTATTAAATATTTCTCATGAAATAATGCTTTGACAACGGTGTGTTAGTTGACTTGATGTCAATGTTTACATCAGTTTTAAGACTGGAATTTTAGTAAGATTTGTGTGGGCCATTATGTCATCAATGATAATTGAGAATGATTTCTTAGTAAGATATTGGTGAGAAATTTTAAAATAGTTTTTTGATTAGTGTGAGAGGTTAATTTTTTTTATTAGCTTAGTCAACTGGGGTGGTCTGTGCCACATGTCTGGTTGTGAGAGTAATATCTAATGCCATATGATCTAGTTGAGCAACAGTTTTGAGACATTTGGCAAAGTATGGAAGTTTTGTGTGAAGTGTTTCTTTTGTGAAGGAATAGTCAGTGTTCAGAATTGCAAAGAATTATTCTTCAGTAAGGTTTCTTGATATTGCTCGCAATTATGTTAATGTTCTCGTAAAGGGGCATGTGGAGAGAAGCAATAGAAACCGTAGAAAATGTTTCCATATCACATTGTTAGGTGAAGTATGAATGGAAACAAGTGCTGCCACAGAATGGATGAAAAACTCAGTAAATGTGTGGATGTGGTGTGTAAGGAATACTTCAGCAACTAATGAGCCAAAATTGTGTGAGAAACATTCCTATTGTATGCATAAAAGTTGAAACTATAGAAATGTACGTCAAGAAGTCTCTTTACTATATTAAAATTGATGATTGTTGGTTTGTTAAAAATTTAATGTTAATTGAAAATTATTATTCAACTGAAATAGTTTGGATGGCTAGTTAGTTGTAAATACCTTAATGCACATCAAATAAATTTGAAACATAATTTTAAGGGTATTTTAATTTATAGAATTCGAAAAACTTGCTATAAAACTTGTGAAAGATATATTAGCTAATGAGATGGCTAGTTTTGGAAATCTTCAGCAGGAAATGGCTGGATGGGCTCAACCTGGAGTTTGAGCTTCTATTAATGGATGATGGGATATTAGAACTTCTGTAAACTGAATTTGCCCAACTGAATTGATTGTAATATTTCTTACACATTTAGGACCTTATGCTGTAAGAGAGGGGCGAATTTACTTAATAAGTATAGTAATTTTATTTCTGTTCTGGAATTGGGAGGTTCAATATTAAGTTTTCTTGAGAAGTATACACATTGAATTAATATAAGTTACTTACTTGATTGATTATGTGTTTCAGGAGCTAAGAACCTGTATGTAATTGCTGTACAAGGTGTTAAGGGTCGCCTGAATAGGCTCCCTGCAGCTGGATCTGGCGATATGATAGTGGCCACTGTGAAAAAGGGAAAACCAGAACTCAGGAAGAAGGGTTAGTATCTATGCAGTTTTGTGCACGCATGCATACAATGCAAACTGTGCTTGTTGCTGTGCATATTCCACATCCTATGAGAGGGGTTGTCCATTAAATCTGAATGTTTGACATGTTTCATAACCTGTACTTCTTGAATTACCTATTTACACTTCCCGAGGTTCCAAGAAATCTTGTGCTAACCTGACCTAAAGGCCTGTATCCACTAGCAATTATTTCTACATTTACGGTAAGGATATTTTGCTACAGTGTCTACACTTCCCGCAATTTCTCTGAGAAGTTCATTTTAGAAAACATGGTGACATCACATTTTGGTTGATGTATTTTCCAAATGAGTTGCAGATTCATTAGTATTAAATATAGTGCTTCAGCGTATCTCATACTGGACTGTCAACTGGGATGTTGAGCCAACAGGTGTGGGCTGTTCCTGTTCAATCAAAATGAAACTATCCATTATCACAATTGTGAAAGTAATGTGATGTTGGAAAAACTAATCTTGTGAACTGAAGCATATTTGATGTGATCTTGTACCAAGCTGTCCAATTAGCTGACCTGGAGTTCCAGTAAATTTTAAATCAAATTTTTCATTTAACAAGGGGGAGCACAACTTGGTAATGTAATTCTATGCTGTCAGAAATAATGTTTGACATGACACCTGCCGAGAGAATAGTAGTAAATTGCGTTCAGAATTACCCAGTCATACATTGCAATATAAACACTTTTTATGATAATACAAATATTAAAAATACTTTTTAAATAAAGAAATATATTTAATTATTCCAGCTTTAAATTTGTTGATGAGATGAGAATGAAAATGTTGCATAATAAGTAAAGTTGAAAGTAGTTATTCATTGGGAAACATTTTGCATAACCCCATCCTGTGCTGGCATGATTGAAAGAAAATGTTTAGAAAATGGTCTGCAGGCTCAGAGATGGAGTAATTCCTTATTAATTTTTTTGTATGTATTATTTTTTAATGAAATAATTTTTTAAAATTCTTTCACAAACTTTATTTGATGTAACTAAAACCCCCCCCTCCCTGGAGAAAAGAACTCTTATCTCTATATTTGGTGGGCAAGCCCACTACTTATTAGTACAATGTTTAAATTTTTAAGTTAAATGTTAAATATAAACATTGAAATGAAAACTTTGAGAGCTTATTTTCTCTGAATTGGCTGGCTATTATGCTTTCTTCAACAATTGATGATTAAGGGGCACTATGATCTACAAAGACCCACCGCGAAGTAAATTTGCCAGGTTATGGCCTCCCCTTGTTAGAGATGAAAGTGCTTAGAGGGATAGGAAAAGTCATAATGTGAAGGGAAATGTGGCAGAAAACTATTGACAAGTTAATAGTGGAGTTGACATCTTACACTGGAAGATACTATGTTAAAAATTTAATTTTAAAAATTAATAGCATTTCTAAGATTAAGAGAATTATATTTGTGAATCCTTCTAATGAAGGTACCATGAATTTCTGTTGTACAGGAATTGTATTGGAGCAGATTTGTATGTACATTTAAGCATTTTAATGTGGTCAATTTCTTCAACAAAATTGAGTTGGTGCACAGGTCTTTGACTAGAGGATGGTTTCTTGCATTAGTGAAAGACATTTGTCTTGAATAGTTAATAGTTGGAAAGAGTACTTGGTGCAATATATATAGTGTTGCAAAATAGTCTACTTGTTGCATTGTATTATACTGAATGGAATAATTTTTTAAAGTTTTCTTAAGAAAAATAGTTCACTATTCTGTGGAAAGCAAATCTTTCTTGGATTTGGTTATTTTTAACAAGTTTGCTTGTTTAATATTTCTTTATTGTGATTGAAATTGAGATTCTTATCCTGATTTAACAAACTTGGACTTCTGTCCTTAATTTATTTTTTTACTGTCAAAATATTTGATTGAAAATTTTTTCATTACAATTCTATAAACTAAGGGTATGCTGGGATAAGTCATTAATTTGGACTTCTTGGAAAGTTTCATGACGTGTGCCTTGCATGCAAATTTGCTTTTTTTTAGTTATGCCAGCAGTTGTCATCCGTCAGCGGAAGCCTTTCCGAAGGAAGGATGGAGTTTTTATATACTTTGAGGACAATGCTGGCGTAATAGTGAACAACAAAGGAGAAATGAAGGGTGGGTTTGGTGTATCTATTTTGCCAATATAAGCATACATATCTAGTTTGATGGTTACTTACATAATTCTATTGCTGAAATTAACTTGTTGGTATTGGTTTTCAGGAAGTGCTATTACAGGCCCTGTTGCCAAGGAATGTGCTGATTTGTGGCCCAGGATAGCATCCAATGCCAGCAGCATTGCATAACATGTATTATTAAAACAGTTAAAACATTAAACGTTAATGACTTCCCAATCTTCTGTTGGCTACTTTCATAAATCCCTTGAAAATTTGATTATCTTTTTTTTTGTGTAATAGTTTTTTTGTTGGAGTGCAATATTAGTGTTACCTGCATATTGTTCATGGGTGCTGGTATTACTGTTGCACTTTTTGCAGTGTGAATTGCAAAGAAATATAGTTGTCCTTTAATTTTCACATTGTGAATTAGAATTTCTTGAGGTGTCTACTGAGAATGATACTCCAGTAACTTCATTCAAACTTGAAGCTATTTACATCTGTCATTACTGTCTTATTAAATTTTACGACCTTATTTAGACAAATTACAGTACTACACTGTATAACAACAGCCAGGATTTTGGCTGTGTATTTGCATAAATACACAATCCTAGTATGTCATGAATGGAATTATGATTGGCAACAGAAAAAAAATATTTACAAATCATTTTCAGAAATTAATACCCAGTAATTTCTCAGTGGCCCCCTGTAAGTTTGAATTACCATTTGTTTTTGGTGAGTCATTTTGGAAATTAAGTGTTCATAATCATTACTTTTCCTGAATAATATTCTGATTGTTTCCCAATCCATCACATAGTTCATGTCTAAGCATCAATTTGTTATAATATTTGGTTGTTGCATTGAAGATCTGTTGGTGTTTTATAATTCATTTTCTATAATTTTGTTGTATCTAGCATGGTATGGGAAATTGTTTCCTCATGTCTATTATGCAATTGATACAGTTGTCTTTTCTTAATGTCTGTAATCAAGGGAGTAATAATTTGCCATTAGTATGACGTGTGTGAAGAACAATACATAATTTGTTGAAAAAAGGTCGTGAAATTTCATAATTTTCTTTAAACTATGCATCCTATATTGTGGGTCATCTTTTAAATGGTTTATTAGATTTATTCCATGAGTTGAGATCCACTTAGTACAGTAAGATTTTGTATTTTTCATGACTGAAGTGCTCTTTCATCAGCTTGTCCATGCTGGATGGAAGAATGAACGTTACTATTCCCTTTGCTGTTCTGGAATTTTTGAATCCCTTTGCTCATGAAGATTTTTTTGTTGCATTACTGATGATAGGCTTGTGACTGCGCAGACATAGATTCTTTTTAATTGCTAACATATTTCTCCAGCAAGTGTTCTCATGATGCCTCTGCTGTCAGCTGCTACACTTTGGCAACCTTCATGAGTGATAAGCCTGCATCAAATTCTCTGGAAATAGTTGTTCACTCTGAAAAGTCAGTCCTTTACTTTCTTGCAAAATATTTACCTTTTCTTTGTTTTGAAAATGTTGATGCACTGTTGAACAGTAACTACTGATCAGTATATCACTGCAGAAAGACATGTCTAAGGAATTACTCACTTGTCAGCTCAGTGTGGTGTCTAGCAGAGAAATTACTATTTGTTGTACCCAGTCGTGTTTTTCTTATTTAATGATAGATACATCTGGCATTAAACTTACGACTTGGTGTTGTGCACTCGTTGGCAGCTGCTGTTGAGCACCAGAGGCTAGTTTAAAAAAATATTAATTAATATAATTTCCATAGATGAAATAAGCCCACTGTTGAACCAGCACTAATTGATATGCCAGCCACAACTGACAGGAAGCTTGATCTCTAACCTTAAGCTGAGGGTATACTAAATTTAGTTTTTCCTCGTGTAATAGCAGCCTTTGTGTGGGTGCCATGGCAGGCTGTCTGGATTGGGTGGAGTTGAGACACCTCCCAAAACCGGACTTAAGACAACGCTGCTCTTTTACTCCATTTGTTCCATTTGGTTACTCATCTTTCACCGTGAGGACTGATATTACTTGGGGAAGCTAAGTTAACTGTCTGACAAACAGATTTTCTGTGTATTGCCTTTTAAGAGTTCACACAGTGGCTTGCTTTGCATATCGAACCTGTATGATTGGGCAATTGTTCACTTACGGAGGAGCTTGTAACATTTATCTTCGTATTTATTTACCTCTGTATTTATAAAGGGATTATTATTAATACCCCTGAATGCCATGCATTAGTCACATCTGTTTTGTTGTTGTCCACTCCCCAAGGAGTGCTAAAGATGTATGGAGGCAGATTGTGAACAGTGTTGGGAGGGTCACTATTAATTTCAGGTACCTCTAAATTATGTATTCTCTACCGATATCGCTAGTTCTCAAGTAATTTTTAAGTCTTGTCCCATCTGTTGGCGTGCCTTTCTCCCACTGTTTTTCTTGCCAGAACGTCTATTATTTGTGCCAAATTGGGCTTTCCTGAGTGATTGGTGGGACATGCATATCCACATCCATTTTATATTTATTCACACACAGTGGAACCCCTCTAAAAGTGACCAGGGGGAACAGAAATTCGTGAGTTGGAAAGGTTTTTAAAAAAAGTTTAACCAGACTTTACTTATTTATATCAAATTGGATGGTTGCTAAACATTCCACTACTTATTTCAATTATATTAAAATATACTAGAACTCTATCAGTTCCCTCATGTCATTTCTTCTGAAAATTAAAAAAACACTTATACAAAAATGAGATAAAATTAAGTTTGCAGAGATAAAATATGGACTCTTTAAGATTTTCATTAGTAAAGTTGGGCAAACACTTATTTTGGGGGAAATATAAAAATTTTCATTAAGGAGTGTTAGATTGCTGTAGTCGTGACTAACAGTGTACTGAATCCCATTGCAGCAGTACATGTAGGAAAGCTGTACGAGTACTCCCCATCCTTGTGTAGCTGATGTAACCCAGTGTATTATAGGTAGTTCTCGTACACATTTTGTATATACGCATGGTGGCTTCCGTAAGGCTCGATAGGGCTGATGCTGAGTCAACAGTGTTGAAATTTTTATTTACTTATTTGTAACCAATATAATTCAATATTAATTACAGTAATGGTATCGGGCAGAAGTGGACAATACCACCTGTATGCATGAACATACAAAATACAAGATATTTTTATACTTAATCCTAGAATTAATATGTAGGGAGGTACTGCTAAAAGATCAATATTTTAAAGAGGGTAAATTGCTTGTACACTTTCTTTTAAGATCAGAATGACAAAATGAAAAGGATGATTACAATAACTACAGATACAAAGTCAAAACAGTTAGAGGTGAGCGCTGTGAAGTTGTAAGAATGGCTAGTTTCAAATTTCTTTTAAGGGTTTCATTGATTGTTTGATAATGTGTTAATTTAATAGCAGTGATCTTACAATTTTTAAAGCTCATGGTTTTACGCATTTTAGGAAGTCTCGAAATTTACTTGGAAAATTACCTTGTCATTTACTTTGAGGGAAATATTTTTTGTCTACTATAAGTTGCAATCTTACATAAATAGCTATCATATATCTGGGAAATGAAAGTGTTGTTTCTATCTGTTCCATCTCTGGACCTTTGACATAGTTCTCTATAAGTGAAAATCTTATAAGCAAGTCTCTTACAACAGGACTTCACTCATTTATATATCGATATGTATGTAGACACTTATTTTCCCAAGGTGCTATGTTAAGTGTTTTGCAAATGAATTCTGTGATATCAATAACTCAACACTCGTAGAAAATTAGCTGTGGACAACAAAGGTAAAAATGTCCTTGGGGATTTTCTGCAAAATTATTTGTGTAATGTTTAATAACATTGCAAGTGTGTTGTTACTTTGTTTTATATTGAAGTTTTGTTCTTAGTTGATTGGTGTTTCCATAATAAGTGAAGCTATGGAGGAAAATGCTGGAAGACCAAAAATTAGTCGTTCTTAAGAATATATCAAAATAAGCTAGCAATGCAAAACCATTGCACATACTTACTCATATACATTCTCCATCTGCTGCATAGAATGAGAAAAAATTTAACAGTGTAAGGGTCATTTCTGTCGGGGTCCTCTATATTTTGGTCGTCTTGCAGTGCTCTATTCATGCTCAAAGTCACTAGATGAACTTATTACTGTGTTTTATTTGAAAGTAAAATAAACATTCAGAATCTTATTTCGAAACAAGAGACATCAGACTTAAGTGGTATGTAACTAATTTCGTTGTTGACAGAAATTGATTTATTGATGTATCTGGAGTGTGATTGCTGTCTTCTGTGTATTTTATCATTATCATATCGTTCATTTCAGTTTACAAAAGTGTATTCTACATGTGCTTGCTACATTTGCACTGCTCAAGTATTATTATTATTATTATTATTATTATTTTTTTGTGGGGCTTTAGGGCTCGTCAACATTTTAAGTCATTAGAGCCCATCTCAAGTATTATTCAAGCTTCTTGAAACAGTAACCTAATGTGAAAGTGTAGCAGATAGAAATTATTTTCCTGCATCAATACCAAAGTGAAATACCGCTAATGCGGATGTGATGCATACTAATTGTACTTTATGTACAGAAAATTTAAGCAAAACCGTTTGAACTGTTTTTGAGAAACATTCAAAAGTACCCTTCATTTTAAAGTAAAAAAAATAGAGCACTTGCATCATCAAGTAAATTATACTGTAAATACAAATTAAATTGATTGATCAATTTTCTCAGAATCGCTGTTCACAGACAGATGGATGTTATGCCTAAAACCACTTTTTCAGAATCATGTATCGCCAAAATGGATATTTCAGTTGAAATCTCGCTTTTTAATTTTTTCACAATTTCAATACTTACTATATATTATGTATATAAGAAAATAATGAACAGGCCAACAAAAATGAAACTAACAGATTTGAGTTGATTAATGACTTCTCTTTGTGAGACTGAAGTAATTTTAATATTTTTTAAAAACTTTGTTTTTCCTTTTTTGGTAAATATTTTGTTAAAATACACAATTATTTTGAAAATTTGAAAACTGGGCATGTTCAATTATAGCAACATTATGTTAGGAACTATAGTTTTCAAAATAAATCACTTTTTGGTTATTGGAAGTAAACTGGTCTAAATTCTGGGACATGGTGATAACTATTCCCCTGTTGTTTACAAGACTTTTCCAATCAATTTGGCAAGACACCAGCAAGAGCCTCAATATTTTAGTGAGTGATGGTGAACATGTATTTTGGATAATATGAGAATGGTACATTAATAAAACCCCAGATGATAGTATGTCCATAGGAATATTGGCAAGCATAATGTTTCATTTATGGACTAAACTCATATATTTCTCATTTTTAGTAGAAAAAAACAGCAGCTCTCTTCCTGAAATTCTGATACCATTACTCCAAGAGAACATACTAGTTGACTGATTCAATGTTTACCGATAATGACTGCTTAAGCAATGAATGGGTTGTCAAATAACTAACAATGCTAAAATTGCAATTGCAGTGCTAAAAAATAATTGATTTTAAATGATTTATTAAGAATTAGCACACAGTAATGTCTTCACGATACAATCAATTATACTAATCATGTTTCTATCACATGTCTTGTTTCAATTTACCTTATGGCAAGAAACTTCAATCTCCATTCAGTCACAAATTGCTCACGGTGGGTTTATGGTCTTCTTAAAATATTTCTGAACATAAGATAATTGAGTGAAGTTGTGTGATAATACGAGTAATGCTATTTGTTTTGTGCAAATATCAAGTTACTTCTACTGAAACTTAAGTTTTTGTGCAGGAAACTATTGCTAAGTGTTACTGATTCTGGAAGTTAATAAAAAATGGAAGGTTTTGAAAATAATATTTAAAAACATAGTGTCTGTGTGAATACATTAAAGCTGATGACTAAAACATTAGTAAACTCCTTGTATTAGAAACCAACACTCATTACTGTACACTCCCTCTTATGTTCCAACTGGCTGCTGCTTAAACCGGATGCCCCGAGTGGGAAGTTCTTTTTATAGCAAAGGGGGTGATCATTTAAGTATGGTGTATTGTCACCTGATGATTTAGAGTTCACCATTATTATGGCCTCTTTCTGTGTCAAAAAAGATGTTCTGAATTGTTTTGAATTCACTTTTCGGACATCTTTAAAGATCATGCTTAAAGTATTTTTTTACTCACTTTTCAAGTATATAAATAGGTAAATAAATAATAAATTTATTGTCAAAAAGCATGTCATGGGCTCTAATGACCTCGATGTTGACGAGCCCTAAAGCCCCACAAAAAAGCATGTCTTAAACTGCATATGACCACGTGGAGGACAATAAACTAATTTACTCCCCGGAAGCAAGCTAGGGACCATCCCAGCAATTCTGATCAAGGGCCCTAACGCAGAGGCAGATTGAAAATTTCCGCAAACTCCTAGATAAGATAAAAAGTTAGCTACATGTTATAATATCAATAGAATGTGAACAAATTTGTATTAAACATAAATGTTTTTCACTTGTACGTATTATTATCGAACTATAGATTAATCGGAAAATAGTGTTTATAAATCGTAAGTATTAAAATAACACAATTCTAGATTTTTTATTTCAATAGAAGCCGCCCCTAGACAAAAACCTAGAGAACCTGTACACAAAATTTACTTCTACCCGAAGGAAAACCGGAGAAAAATCCGGGGCAGGATGGGGCTACTGAATTAATTAACAAAACCGTGCCAAGGTTGAGTACTTATAAAAACCAAATTTACATGAATCATAAGACGACATCAAGAAAACTGTCTTGAAATTGTTACAAGTTATTTTGTAAGTGTTACAGGAATGACGTGATAAGGTACAAGACGAATTTAACTTTTATTCAAATCAATAATTTCTTTTGCATTGTAGAAGCACTGGAGCAGTAGGTAGCTTTTAACCACGTACTTGAAGAGATTCAATTAAAAAATATCTTTTATATTTTTGGAGAGGGAATTATATACGATTCCAGAATGATATGGCCCCTTTTGGCATAGAGTGGTTGACATTCTAGGACGATAAATATTATTCCTATTGCGAGTATTGTATGATGCAAGGGTGGCGCTTCAGTAATTCGGTATTGACAAACATGACCGTTTCATAAATATAAATGCAGGGAAGTGTTAACATATTTAAGTCCTTAAAGATTTACAAAAGTTTCGGGGTTGAGATTTACAAATTTTGTATTTGTGGGTTGATGAATAACAAAGACCGTTAACCTAAACGATTTATTGAAGTACATGCGAAAGGACATGGAGCACTAATATGTGTGTTCATGGCGACACGACGGTCAGCGGGAGAAGCAAAGAGAATGGATAGTTGAAGTTGGCGTGGGTTACTGTCTTACCAACTTTCGGATGTGAAATTTTGTCATACACGACAAAATTATCCGAACAATCCTCTCCCGAGTTCTGAAAGTTTGGAAACTTTGACCGGGATTCCCCAGAAGACAATGCCGTGACGTAAATGAGAATAAAGGTTGCAAAATATACGCTATGAGAAATAGTGAACCATTTTTTTGTGGGGCTTTAGGGCTCGTCAACGATATGTGAACTAACTACGTTGACATAGTTGTCTTTCTTGTGTAAAGGTTTTACTTTCTCTGTCTTAAATAAGTTAGGAAACATCCCTTCCGAAAAAGAACTACTAAAAATATTTATGAGTCGAGTGGATTTAATATAACGCGGGACGAAAATTTTACAATAAACTCAGATATATCATCTATACCTGTTGAAAATTTATTTTCAAGTGAACTGATGATTCCCATTATTTCACTGGCGTTAGTTTCGGAAGTGAACATAGAATTGGGCACGTGGGTGGATATACTTGGAGGATATTGGTTTTGATGTGTTGAATTTGTTATTTTATCTATTTTGACTAGTTTTACCGACTTTGATTTGCTAAGTCACATCTCAGGATAGTTCCAAGTAGTCTTTGTGCTGCATACGAAAGAAGAACCAATTATCCTTATTGAGCAGCGAAGGGTCCTCCAGACCATTGATAGATAAAATCTCATTGAAAATGATTTCATCATTTCTGTGTTCACAAGACCCGACGACTTTTGTTCCTGAGTTTTGTACCGCATGAGATGAAAAATTATTTATTCCAATTAAATAGCTCTTTTCCAAAAATGTTCTGCGGATGGTTTAACTTTACTATCGTTTCCAGTCATTTCGTATCGATGTTATAGAAATAAATTTTTTCTTTTAGTAAAAAAAATGGAAGTAAAACTCGCAGATTTTGAGTGAGTCCAATTGTAGTACTTGTAAACGGGGAATGTAGAGTACTATAGAAGCTTAGCTTCATGGGGCGATTGGAGCTTATCTAATAGGACTATTGTTAGTAGGTGGGCAGGTTAACTGGGTTTACCAACAACTTGACCCAAGTGGAGGTGTTAGTGGTAGTTATTATAGAAAGAGTGATACTAGAATTAGTAGGGGGTAGATAGAAGAAGGAGGGTTAGTCTTTCAATTGTTACAGCTGTATGAACTGGGACATAGAAGAGAAAAGCTACAAATTTATTTTGGCCCAGCTGGGAATTGAGCCCGGAGTGATTCAGTGGTGAGCAAGCATGTAAGCCCCGAGCTACCGGATGAGCGAGTCCAATTGATGTATTGAAAGTATCTATGGTTAATTATACCAGTGGTATAATACATTCTGTCGGTCAACAAAGTGTGAACTAGGGACATGTTCCATGCAGCTCATATCATGTAATTTCACTGTCTGAGTAAAAGTTCTGAAATGAGAATGCTATAAGTTCTTGCCATTCAATAATAAAGAACAGTCAACTGGATGAGAGCAAACTGACTTTTTATTTCATACTTGATTTCGGAAAGTAGTTTTTTCTTGTTTTTTTCGTACTTGATTTCGGAAAGTAGTGAAATAACTTCATTAATATCTAACCCTCCCCTTTACACATTTTGTTCACGTGACTAATTTCAGAAGGTGAATTGATCGTTTTTGAAGGATTGGTTTCGTGGATCTAAATGTTAGTTGTTTTTTATTCAGGTTGCTAAATGCTCTAGTAATGTATGATATTTACGTGTGCATGCAGTGGTGTAACTACCGCTGGTCTGGCCGGAGCAATTGTCTGGGGGGCCCCTTTTTAAGGCCAAAAAAGTTATATTCCCAGTATTTAATTACCTCCCTTTAAAATTAGAGATGCCCTTCAGTGTCATTTAAAACTATGTTTTAAGAGTAAATTTATTGTGTCATTTATAAATTTGGTATATCAAATGTTCCGACAAAACATGAGGTATAACTGACAGACAAAATATTCCTCAAACTATATTTGTCCTTTTCAACGGGAACCCCAAGGAACTACAATTAAACTAATCCTTCCTGACATTAATATTGAGAAGTTATATTAGTTTCTGTTCAATACGTTTAATGTTATTTCAAATAAAAGACTGCATTGTTGATATTTTTCAAAATTTTAATTGTTCAATTTTGCTTCACATTTGTAGAATGTTCCATTCAAACTGTACAATTATTTATACAAGTTTGAGTATAAAGTACAGATACATTAATTTGTTTGTAAAACGTCCTTAATTGTTAAAGGTTAATATGAAAGAGCTTGTCCAAAATTTTCTAGCTAGGGGTGCTCTGATGAGACCATGACCTGGATCCCTAGAAGGGATATTTACGCCACTGTATACTAATTAAACTCGACATTTCATCAAGCAAAAATCATGTTAATCAAGTTTTTTTGAAGTATTGTATTTAATAAAAATACTCACTGACATAATTTGTGAGGGGGCACCAACCCATTCTAAGTCCGTTACCCTCGTTATGTGCTTTATCAAAATAATATTATGCTTGTAAAAGAATGAATCTGTTGTCTCTAAGAACTTTCGCGCGAGCTAATACGGTTGTGCTTTCATCTCACAGAATGAGAGACGAGAAATTTCTAAGTATACTCAAAGTCATCTTACTTTGGCTCTAGAAATTCATCTTAAGAAGAAAAATCATGAACGGAACAGCCCTGTGTTTATTAGTTTACTGTATATTAGTCGCAGTAAATTAATTACTTTATTGTCCTGAACGTGGTCATACGAAGTTTGTAACAGCTCGCTTGACAATAAATTATATATATATAATCAATGCAGTCAATGCCTTTACTTCGCCATCGTCCTTAGGAGTAATAAAATTTGAACCTCGGGATCTGTTGGCAAGACATTCAAATCCATTGTAAACCGCGGACACCAATTCAATACACTTGCTCCTGTGGCGCTGTTCTGTACTTCCTACATTGAGTGTGTGGAACGAATATTACCTTGTCTTTGTTTGTTGTATTAACTTGTACTTCTTTACAGGAAATAGTCGCTTTTGTGACTACTATTAATATTTATTCGGATATTTCTTAAATTCTCTGTGACCACGCTTTACCTGAAATTTTTCTAGAAAGATGTAGCGGGACGCTTTAACCTCACATTATCAACAGATGAGAATGTCGTGGATCCCTGCCTGCTCGCGAGTGAGTTTCGAGGATTTGTTTCGTAGAGGTTGGCAATTTGTTTAAGGCAGTCATGTAGAATAATTTTAGGTAAAGTATCGTAATTTGGAGTATATACATAGTTAAATATAAATAGAGGCAACCGTCTCTGCTGCAGATAGTCCGTGATATCATGAAACAGAAGATACTGAGAGATGTCGCCCTCGCGCTCGCACATCCGCTTGGTGGGGGGGAAGGGGAGGTGTTACTGTGCTACGACTTGTGAGCAGTAGTCAGCAGTCAGTGAAGGAATCGAGTTCCCCCACCTAAAACGATGCGCGAGAGAGACAGAGACATCTCTCATCATTTCCCCCT